>CAJHQP010002743.1:0-79443 GCA_905132765.1 Moricandia arvensis | reverse complement strand
GTTAGTTATTCGATCGTAATTAAGCATGTTATAAACTTATAATCCATTATTCATATATCTTGTTGCTAACATGATCTGTTGGTTGTTTATTCAATATTTCGAGTTCATCAAGATCATCATATGTTGATAATCTAACAAAAAAACAAAAGAAAATAAACAACGTTCAAATTGCGAGCCACCTGCAATAATTATATTTTTTACACTATTTTTTTCTCGTGAAAAGACTATTTTAACTGCACAATTATTAGTGGTTGTCCTACACCCGTATATATTAAGCATTTTCACTTAAAAATATACCAGTATTGTATAATATAAAAACATAATTATCCTAATCATGCATACGTGTTGAATGGCTATTCGATGCTTGGTCATTGGGAACCTGGTTCGTTAAGATATGATGCCGATCGATATACATCATTTGGATATTATTGAATACGTCAGCAAGATAAAGACAATTCCGAAACTATTTCTCATTTCTCCTTATATCCTATCATAAAAACAGCCAATAAATGTTAGAAAAATTGTCCCTCTTTATTCAATACTGAAATCAATTAATATATGTGAAATGCAACAGAAAGAACATTCAACGCCATTAACATTTATAAACTTCCAATTCCTAACTTCTTATCAACATTTAAGTAAGTAAAAAAAAAATGTCATATTTTTGAACAGAAACGGCGAGAGTGGGATGTAAAGAATGGTACTTTTACAGCCAAAAAGATCGGAAATACGCAACGGGACAAAGAACAAACCGGGCTACGGCCACCGGTTATTGGAAAGCCACCGGTAAAGATAGATCAATCCATAGAAATGGTAGCCTTGTGGGTATGAGAAAGACACTTGTATTTTACCGAGGTCGTGCCCCTAAAGGTCGTAAAACCAATTGGGTCATGCATGAGTTTCGTCTCCATGGAACATTACTTCACCACCCTCCCAATTCTCTACAGGTAAATATTACTATATTTACTCATGTTATTATTATTTTTTTTTTGAGATCCATATCACAAGATCATGACTCATATTAAAGTTTCATGAATTTTTCTGTTTGAATTTAATTTATAATCATTTTGTAACATAGTATACGACATTTTAGAACGTATAGTATATGTTTCTTGGATGCAATTAAGCAAAGCCCCTAGGGGATGTCACAATCATATGATCCCATGACTTATGGCAAAAGTTTTGACTTTATTTTTGTTTCACACTCAACCTGAATTTTATGTTTCTTTTAAGGGATTTTTTTTTTCTGACGATCTTACAAAGATTTATTCGTCGCTTACCTAAGATGATCTTTGACTTGGCACAAAAATCTACTCTCTTCTTAACCATATTTTGAAAAAATGTTGACTTCTATGGTCTTAATTAAAAAAAAATGGTTTGGTGTACAAAACAGGAAGAGTGGGTATTGTGTAGAGTTTTTCACAAGAACAGCAACGAAGTCGACAGAGACAACATCAAGAGAAGCTGCTCCAACGAAACAGCTTCTGCATTAATGGACTCTTACATCAACTTCGATCATCACGGCATCATGAACCCGCTGTTGTAGAAATCGGACTGGATAGAGCAAGGTCGCAGCTAATAATTTGAGAAATAATGCAATAAATGGAACACCGGATTTAACGTGGAAAACCCCAAAGGGGAAAAACCACGGACAATGTAGAAGAATTTATTCCGAGGAAAATAATAGGAGTTACAACCTCTCTATTATAACGGAGAAAACTGATAAATAATTCTCTCGTTATAACAGGAGAAAAATATCCTAACTCTCTAAATAATTTTCTCTCAAACCGATCCCAAATACCCGTAAGGAAATATATACCCAGAAAATTATCTCAAGAAAAAGACAAGAAAAAAAAACTTTTTTTTTTTTCTTCTTCTTCTTCTCTCACGTTTCTTCTTCCTCATTCTTTCTCTGTGGTTTTTGGGGATTGGGATGATGAACTGATTTCACCATGGCTCTCCTTTTATAGGGATGGAGAGGAGGTTGGTGAGCTCACCATCTTTGACAAAACCATTGTCTAAAATGGTGGCTGCCCAACATCACCGGCCAACCTACCATCACCGGCCAACCTACCATCACCGGCCAACCATGAGAAGCACGTGTTTTAACAATCTCCCACTTGAAGATTTGATTGAGGATCAATCGGATCTTCACACCATTCTTTCTACCTTGTCATCTCATGTTGCTTACGTTTCCATCAGGCCACAAGAGGATCGACACCAAATAAATTTGTCAGTAGTGACTGCTTTCGTCAGAAAATCTGCTACGTTTTCTTTCGTATGAATCTTCTGCATATCCACTGTTCCCTCTTCCACTTTCTCACGAACGAAGTGATACTGGACTCGTATGTGCTTGGTTTTTGAATGAAAGGCTGGATTCCTTGCAAGATGCACGGCACTCTGACTGTCACAAAAAAGAGAAATTTTCTCTTGTTTGTGCCCGAGTTCCTCCATTACCATCTTCAACCACATCGCCTCTTTACTAGCTTGTGTAGCTGCTACATACTCTGCTTCAGTTGTTGATGTAGCCACGATTGACTGTAGTTTTGAAACCCAACTTACAGCTCCGCTAGCGAGTGCAAACACATAACCGGTTGTGGATTTGCTTCTATCCAGATCGCCTGCATAATCTGAATCAACATAGCCCCTGACAACAAAGTCTGATCCTCCATAACATAATGCAACATCTGAGGTACCCTTAATGTATCTTAGGATCCTCTTTACGGCATTCCAGTGCTCTTTACCAGGATTCGCCATGTACCGACTTACTACTCCCACTGCTTGTGCAATGTCTGATCGTGTACAAATCATTGCGAACATTAAGCTTCCCACTGCTGATGCATACGGTACTCGAGACATTTCCATCCTTCCTTCTTCACTGCTAGGACTCATACTGGAGGATAACTTGAAATTAATAGGAAGTGGGGTAGAGATTGACTTACAATCTTGCATGTTGAACCTCCGCAAGATTTTCTTCAAATAATTCTTTTGTGACAGCCAAATCTTCCTATTATTTCTGTCTCTTTGAATTTGCATCCCTAGAATCTTGTTTGCTGGTCCCAAGTCCTTCATCTCAAACTCCCTAGCCAACTGAGCCTTCAATTCATTGATACGATCATTGTTGGGGCCTGCTATCAACATGTCGTCTACATACAGCAGCAATGTAATGAACTCTCCTTCACCAAACCTCTTGAAATATGCGCAAGGGTCTGCATGGAGTCTGCTGTATCCAAGGCTCATAATGAAGGAATCAAATCTCTTGTACCAACATCTTGGCGTCTGCTTTAGACCGTACAGAGATTTGTTTAACCTGCAAACCAAGTTCTCTTTTTATTTTTCTTCAAAACCTTCTGGTTGGAGCATGTAAATTTCTTCCTCGATCTTTTTATCTTATGTGAAGATAAAATCCCTGCTGATTATAACCTTGTGGGCAGTGGGATCCCACAGGCGATACCCCTTCACTCCATCAGCATATCCCAAGAACAAGCACCTTCTAGATTTTGGATCTAGTTTTGTAGTTTCTTGGGTATTGTACATCACGTACACTGGACTCCCAAATATATGGAGGTCTGAATAATCGACTGGCTTCCCTGTCTACATCTCCATCGGTGTCTTCAACTCAATTGCAGTTGATGGCGATCGATTTATCACATAACAGGCGGTGTTGACTGCTTTTGCCCAGAATTTCTTCTCTAAGCTTGCAGCTCCCAACATTGCTCTTGTTCTTTCTAACAGAGTCATGTTCATCCGCTCTGCCACTCCATTTTGTTGAGGAGTGTATGATGTAGTGAACTGCCTTTTGATGCCCTCTGCTTTACAGAATTTGCTAAATGCATCACCAGTGTATTCACCTCCATTATCTGACCTCAAACACTTGATCTTCTTTTCAGATTCAAGTTCCACCCGTGCTTTGAAAACTTTGAAGACTGAAAACACATCCGCTTTACTCTTGATAGGATACACCCAACATCTCCTAGAGTAGTCATCGATAAAGGACACAAAGTACTTCGCTCCTCCTAGTGATGTAACTGGTGCTTGCCACACATCAGAGTGAACCAATTCTAGAACCGCTTTACTTCTAGAATTCGATGTGCTAAACTTCAACCGATGCTGCTTGCTTGTAATACAATGCTCACAAAAGGATAATGATACCTTTGTGAGACCCGGAAGTAACTTCTTCTCTGCAAGAATTTTCATGCCTTGTTCCGACATATGCCCAAGTTTCTGATGCCACACCGTTGTAGCCTTCTCACCGAAACTGCTTGAAGCAACATATGCTTCTGATTCTGACAGAGTTTCTCCTTTTAACATGTATAACTTCGCAGCTATCTTCTCTCCTTTCATAAGCACAATTGCTCCTCTAATTACTTTTAGAGTTCCATTCTCGACTTTAACTTTGCAACCGAGTTCATCGAGTTGCCCCATAGATAATAAATTCTTCTTCAGGCCTTCCACGTGCCGCACCTCATGAATAGTACGAATTGTACCATCATACATCTTCATCTGAATGGACCCAGTGCCAACAATCTTAAGCTCATGATCATTGCAACTATACACAGATCCTCCACAGATAGGTTCATATTGATGGAACCAATCTCTTCTAGAGGTCATGTGATATGTAGCTCCTGAGTCGAACAACCATATATCAGCGAACCTTCTCCTGTTTTCGCTTGAAATTGCTGCTTGACAACACAAGGCTACTCCATTATCTGAAGTGTTTGCAACATTTCCTTGAGGGTTGGAATTCTTTAATTCCCAACAATCCTTCTTCAAGTGACCTTTCTTGCCACAGTGGTAGCATTTATAAATCTTCTTACTTCTTGACTTTGATCTACCATGTTTGTGACTCCCACTTGAGCCATGCTCCATTGATCTTCCTCTCATCACCGTCAATGCCTCCACTTGTGGAGTTTCTCGTCTGTCTTCCTTACTTTTGCGCCGACTTTCTTCTTCCAGAACCGCAGCTGCAACATCATCAAAGACTAGACTGTCGGTGGAGACATTATTTGTTAAGTTGATGATGAGTTGATCATATGAATCTGGTAGACTTTGAAGTAGAAGCTCAGCACGCTCCTGTGATTCTACTTTATAGCTCAACGAAGTGAGTTGAGAAAATAAAGTATTCAAGGTGTTGATGTGCTCCGTCACTGAAGTAGATTCCGCCATCCGTAGAGTATAAAGCTTCCTCTTAAGGAAAATTTTGTTGTGCAGCGACTTGGCCTCGTACAATTTTGCAAGGTGATCCCATATCTCCTTTGCAGTCTTCTTCTCCTTAATGCTTGACAACACTCCATCTGCAAGTGCAAGGTGAAGATTTGCAATAGCATTCCCGTCCATCTCGTTCCACTTATCATCATCCGTGTATGTAGCCGGCCTTTCACTAATGGCCGCTAAGCAACTATCTTTCCTCAAAATAGCCTTCATCTTCAACTTCCACAGCGCAAAATTGCTGCCGTTGAATTTTTCGATCTCAAATTTTGCCGCCATTGCTTCTTCCAGAATAACGAAACCAGGCTCTGATACCACTTGTTGTAGAAATCGGACTGGATAGAGCAGGGTCGCAGCTAATAATTTGAGAAATAATGCAATAAATGGAACACCGGATTTAACGTGGAAAACCCCAAAGGGGAAAAACCACGGACAAGGTAGAAGAATTTATTCCGAGGAAAATAATAGGAGTTACAACCTCTCTATTATAACGGAGAAAACTGATAAATAATTCTCTCGTTATAACAGGAGAAAAATATCCAAACTCTCTAAATAATTTTCTCTCAAACCGATCTCAAATACCCGTAAGGAAATATATACCCAGGAAAATTATCTCAAGAAAAAGACAAGAAAAAAAAACTTTTTTTTTTCTTCTTCTTCTTCTCTCACGTTTCTTCTTCCTCATTCTTTCTCTGTGGTTTTTGGGGATTGGGATGATGAACTGATTTCACCATGGCTCTCCTTTTATAGGGATGGAGAGGAGGTTGGTGAGCTCACCATCTTTGACAAAACCATTGTCTAAAATGGTGGCTGCCCAACATCACCGGCCAACCTACCATCACCGGCCAACCTACCATCACCGGCCAACCATGAGAAGCACGTGTTTTAACACCCGCAAGTGCCCTGCTTCTCCAATTTGTCTCAGAACCAAACCAACCAGTCCGGTTTTGTCTCCAAGAATCCCAACCCGTTGTCTAATCATTCCTCTGATCAGATGGTTCTCAGAGCTTTGCTAAACCAGCTCACTAATAAGACTAAGAGTGGCAAAGAATCACAGAGTTATGGAGAAGGAAGCTCAGAGAGCCAATTAACCGACATTGGCATCCCAAGCCACGGTGCTTGGAAGTATTGATCACTACCAGAAATATATGATTATGCATATTGAATAATCATTACTGAAAACATTAATTATCCACACCTCTTGTATAAACTGTTAAACTATTGTATATGGATCCGATGCTATTTAATAAAAAATATTATAAGTAATTGAATAATATTTTGAACAAAACATGAAAGATTTACGTACTTTTTGGTAAATTCTTAAAATATTTTTTATTGTTCATGTTTGAGATCATATATGTCTGATATAAATACATGAAAATATTAAAATTATAAATTTATGATTTTTTAAAAAAGTTTATCTCTAAAATTTTCGATCCTATGAATTCTATATAAATAAACTTTTATAATTTCTGGTAGTTATTTTACAATTTTTATAAGTTGAATATTAGAATTTAGTATACGATCATTATTTGTATGTCAATTTAGTACAAATGTTGACCAAATATTTTGATTTTGAAGAGTCCTAGGCTAAATATCTGTGTTTGCTATATTAATATTCAAATATCAAAATAACTACAAAGACGCAAATTGGATAGTTATTTATATTTTCTTTAAAATTATTAGTTAAAATTTTAGATAAACATAAAATTAAATATTTCAATCAAACTATTAAAGATATAATTTTGATAATATAATCAATTTTTTAAAGAAAAGTGTAGTTTTCAGATAATAATTAAGTAAAGTGATATCCACTTGGCTTATCGCACTTTACCTGATTGACTTACGGATGAGAGAGAAAAACAATAATGAGTTCACCCGAAGATCTGATTGGGTAAAAACTCCGGCTGTTTATGTTCTGTCCGTTGATGCTTAAAAAGATCTTTTTTAAAAAACAAATCAATGATTTTTATGACCTTGTTTGGTAAAAAATATCGCCTTTTTGCCCAAAAAGGTATACTTGCTATAGCTCCGTCATTATCCTACGCGCACCGACCATTCATCTCCGTCGTCCTTCTTCTGTCATCCGCCGTTTTTTTCCCCAATTTGGCATCGATTTTTCCGGCTACGACCTTCACCTCCGTCGTGTTCTCGCGAATTGCTGATTCACCCAACGAATTTCAGGTTTAGGGTTTGTTTAATTCCATTTGATTTTGATTGATCTCGAGCTAGGGTTGGTGTTGAGTTCCATTAATCGTTGTAATGGATTATAGAAAGTTTCCTCTTTTGTAAGGCGTAATTCACGAGGTGGTGGTGTAACTGAGATTGTGCGTTTTGCTTATTACATTTCAGTGAGCTCAATGTGTTTATTTATTTTATTACAGGCTCTGTAGCTTATTGTCGTGGTGATGATGGCATTTACATAGCTCCACACACTTTGTTATAAAGTGTTTGAGAATGGCTCAGGGACAGTATAGGAATGTTCCTCCTCAGCCAGGACAAATGCAGAGTTCTGCGTCTGGTGTTTCGTCTCAGCCTAATATGGCCAATGCTGTAAACCAAGATGGTATCAGATTACGGCAGGAGATGCTTAACAGAATGTAAGAATTGTTTCTTTATTTTGCCTATGCTGTTTTGGTCGTGGCTCTTGCTTGCTCTATATTACATTAGTGTATGTGGTTTAGTGCTTATACCATTTAGACATTAGTAGTTTACTGTTTTGTGCAACGTCTGCTTTGCTATGAGGACGAAACACCCATCCAATTATGCAGTCTTGGGGTTTAATTTGGTAATGCAGCTGAATAACATGTCATTGTATGTTGAAGTGATCTTATGTTTTTTAAAAGTTTGTGTATATTGAAAATCAATGTTCAAGAAATCACTAGGCGGTCTTATAGAGGATTAATGGTTAGTCGGATGCCTAAACTGCCTTTTGAACATCTAGACCGCATTTTTGAAAAATCGTTTCCGAAACATCGTTTCGTTCAGACTCGATTTAGCGATGAGGCGGGAGCCTAGGTGCGCCTAGACCAATTTTTAGAACACTGTTAACAACACACTTATTTACTTGAGTTATTTTTTTCCAGCTACCTTTGGTTACAGCAGAGGCAGCCTTCAAAGACTGATGATGCATCCAAGGCAAAGTTCTTTGAGGTTTCAAAACGGTTGGAAAGTGCAATGTTCAAAACGGCTACCTCAAAGGTTCATCCACTTTTGATCTTTCTCATTGTTTACAGTTTGTTTTTCTCATAGAAGCTTTGACGCTGCACATGTGGTCATTGTTCTTGATGTTAATTTCTTTTTTTATTTTGCAGGAGGATTACTTAGATTTCCAAAGTTTTGAGGCTCGCATAAATTCTATTCTGAAACAAATGTTTGGCCAGCGCCCTGCTAATCCTTCAAGCTCGGCCGGTATGATGGTTCAGACACCTGCGGTTTCATATGGATTGCGTCAAAGTTATACAACCACCCCTATGGTGGATACGAGCACCTTTAACAGTAATAATAACTTAGCAGATGCAACAAGGGTTATGCCAACTACTCGCATGAATGGAGGTAATGTCGGTAAGATTCTACTATATACCTGTTACTGTGTACTGATTCTTATATATTTGACAGGTTCGATGACTAATGGTCACCAGCAATTATCTACGGGGTTTTCAGTTAGTTCTAATGACAATGGCCAGATGATTCCTACACCTGGATTTAACAATACTGTTGATGCTTATCAGTCTCATCAAAATGGAGATGGTGGCAATCTTCTGGCTGTGGGGAATCCTTCTCAGCTGCAGAGACAACATGCTGCTGGTTCAAATGACCGTATGCATTACAACCTTGATCACCAGATGGGAGGTGGTTTCAGGTCAAATATGCACCAGAATGCGTCTGGGATGATCAATATACCTCAAAATATTGGTGTAGGGATGAGCGGGAACAGTGTACACCTTGCTAATGGTAACATGAGCTCTGAAGGGGTCATTAGTTCCACGCCTTTTTCAACTTCATCCCAACCTTTGCAGCAGCCTGTTGATCAGTTGCAGCAGGTGTCACATGTTCACAGTAAATCTCTCTTAACTTTCCTATGCTATCTTGTTAGTCTATGTAACTCCTAGTGGTACGCTAATTGCATGTTGCTTATTTTCTTCATGTGAAGGATGCTCAATGAGCAACTCTGATACTTTTGGGTCCGGGAATCTCTATGGATCATCTGGCTCAATGGAAAATGCTGTGGATATAAACTCAATGAGTATGAATCCTATGCGGAGAGTTGATGTTTCCTTTGGTAGTAATCAGTCAAGCCTACACGCAGTGGAAAAGACTCCATTGAAGAAACGTCACATACCTCAACAGTTTGAGAATAGGAATTTCCAATCTTCTTCCAGCTCCAAAGAAAATTTGGCTCAGGTGAGTCATCAACCAGTAGAAAATCAATTCAACCAGCAAGCTCATCATGGTCAATACCAGCAACAAGAGCACTTGTTGAACAATAATGCTTACAATCAATCTCAGCGAGCTTCAAATTTTGTTAGTCAAGTTAAGCATGAACCTCGCACGGATTACTATAATGAAGCTTTTCAGCTGCAGGCTATAAATCAAGTAGATCCATCCAAGCTGCAAAACCAGTACAATCAGAACGGTGTCAAAGACGAGTATGTTGGTGCTCAGAATGCACCAGCTTTTAGCAGTCAGCTAAATACTTCTCCATCTTTCCCACCACAAACTCATCAGACGCAGCAGATACATCAATGGAGAGATGTGAATAAACTCTCAGTTGGAGTGCAGCCAGTATCATGTCTGGGTCAGTGGCGTTCATCTTCTCAGAACTTGACACAAATATCAAAAGATTCTAACGGAGAGAGAGAACAGTTTGTGGTAAACTCATCTCAAAGATTACCTATGCTGAATGAAGCTACTAATGATAGTTTGTCCGTAATGGAGTCTTCAAACTGCCAAACTGTTGCTCCTAGAAGCACCCTCGAGGCTCCAGTTCTCCCAGAAGGAAGCAACACCTTGAGTAAACAGCTGAGTGAAGATTCTAATTCAAGTTATATAAATCAGAGGCGGTGGCTTTTGTTCCTGCTACATGTTCGCAAATGCAGTGCAGCGGAGGATAGCTGTAAAAGCAAGTATTGTTTTGCTGCCAAGACGTTACTCAAACATATCAACTACTGCAAGGCCCCTGCTTGTGCATATCAGTATTGTCTTCAAACCCGGAAACTGATTCATCATAATAAGCACTGTGGTGATGTAGCATGTCCAGTCTGTGTTTATGTCAAAAACTTCAAGGAGAAACAAAAAGAAAAGGTTGCCCTCCTCCAAAAAGCTGAGCCTAGCTCAGTTAGTTTAGATCATAGACGCAAGGAATCTTTTCAGTCTGTGCGTGCTTCTAGTGAAAGAGACTCTGAAGCTCCATCTGTTGTTGATGATCTGCAACCTTCTCCTAAGCGTGTGAAAGTAGAGAAACACTCCCAGTCTGCTTATCCTGACACACACAGCATCCCAGCCAGAAAATCTGTTGGTGCCGGTAAAGCTCATTTTTCAATGGGTTTGCAAGAGAAGTATAGTAGTCTACAAAGTGATGGTTGCAAACCTGTCAGATATGATGTGCATATGAAAGTAGATAGTTCTGATTCTTCAAGGAGAATTGTTCCAATTTCCCATGAGCTGGAGAAGCCTGTTTGTAAAGATGTCCCCATGAGAAGACATGCTAGAGACTCTTCATTGAATGGTGAAACTGTTTATTCACCAGAGCCAGAAAAACCAAAACGTATGAAAGAACTAAGCGCTCCCAAAGAAGAGAAAGTGGAACAGTCAGTGGACGTTGTAGCTGCGCCTAATAGCGGAAAGTCAAAGATCAAGGGAGTCTCATTGATTGAGCTGTTCACTCCAGAGCAAGTAGAGGAGCATATCCGCGGTCTTCGTCAGTGGGTAGGCCAGGTAAGCTGACAAACTCATAGATGCAACTCTTGTTTGATAAGAAAGATTTACCAAGAAATGTTTTGTTTATGCTGCTGTCTGAATCTTACTTTCTCTCTATGCCTTCCTTGAAAAAGACTTTGAGTTGGGACATGGTTGTTAACAGTGTGTAATTGTGTAATTTTGTTTCAGAGTAAAACCAAGGCCGAGAAGAACAAAGCAATGGGACTCACCATGTCTGAAAACTCTTGCCAGTTATGTGCTGTTGAGAGGCTTGCATTTGAGCCGACACCTATTTATTGCACACCTTGTGGTGCACGTGTAAAGAGAAATGCTATGCACTATACTGTTGTGGTTGGTGAGTCACGGCACTATGTCTGCATTCCTTGTTACAATGAAACCCGTACGAACACTGTGACTGTTGATGGAACTCCTGTACCCAAGTCAAGGTTTGAGAAAAAGAAAAACGATGAGGAAGTTGAAGAATCGGTACGCCTCTTCAGCTTTATTTTATGTCTAGCTGCTTCACTCTCTTTTTCTTTCTTTCTAATCCAATGATTCTGTGTAGTGGGTGCTATGTGATAAATGTCAAGCATGGCAGCATCAAATATGTGCTTTGTTCAACGGCCGTAGGAATCATGGGCAAGCCGAGTACACTTGCCCTAATTGCTACATACAGGAAGTGGAACAAGGAGAAAGGAAGCCAATATTACAAAGTGTTATTCTAGGGGCAAAAAGTTTGCCAACCAGTAATCTTAGCAACCATTTAGAACAGCGGTTGTTCAAGAAACTGAAGCAGGAAAGACAGGAGAGGGCTAGGCTTCAAGGAAAAAGCTACGACGAGGTAAATTATTAACCTTTCATTTGTGCTTATGTTTCCTGCCACATTTAACATAAGCACAAGATTTACAGGAAAATAGCTCTTGAAGGCCGCTGATGTTAAGAAAAATCCACCTATGTGTTTATTTGCACTATTGTCTTGTTATGTACTTCCCTTATATAGCTAGATTTAAGGAAGGTAACGATCTAGTTTCTTTCTTTATTGATATACCAGGTCCCTGGAGCTGACTCACTTGTTATTAGAGTTGTTGCATCTGTGGACAAAATATTAGAAGTAAAGCCACGATTCCTTGACATTTTCAGGGAAGACAATTACTCACCAGAGTTCCCTTATAAGTCTAAGGTACAACTTCTTAGTTCTTATGTTCTAATCATGCATGATGTATTGATGCCCCTTGACTATCAGCTTCGATGCTAACTTATATGTAATTTTCTTTCTTGCTTTCAGGCCATTCTGTTGTTTCAAAAGATTGAAGGTGTTGAAGTTTGCTTATTTGGCATGTACGTCCAGGAGTTTGGAACAGATTCCGCTTCTCCCAATCAACGGCGTGTATACCTTTCATATCTAGACTCGGTTAAGTACTTCAGACCTGACGTTAGAACTGTGTCTGGGGAGGCCCTCCGTACTTTTGTATACCATGAAATTCTGGTAAGCTATTTTTCTTCTGATCCCATTTGCTTTCAGGGTCGTTGTGTTGCTTCACCACTCAGAAGTCTTATTAACAATGCCATTTTTGAATTTACAGATTGGTTATCTTGATTACTGTAAGAAACGTGGGTTCTCAAGCTGCTATATATGGGCATGCCCTCCTCTTAAGGGTGAAGATTACATTCTGTACTGTCATCCTGAAATTCAGAAAACGCCAAAGACTGACAAACTAAGGGAATGGTATGTAATGATATTTAATACTTGTTTTTTTCACCATGATTCATAATACTCATGACTCATTCCTTTTCAGGTATTTAGCAATGTTAAGGAAGGCGGCCAAGGAAAAAGTGGTTGTTGAATGCACAAACTTCTATGATCATTTCTTCGTACAGTCTGGTGAATGTAGAGCTAAGGTAACAGCAGCAAGGTTGCCATATTTTGATGGGGACTACTGGCCAGGCGCCGCCGAGGATCTAATAGATCAAATGAGCCAAGAAGAGGATGGTAAAAAGTCAAATAGAAAAGTAATGCCTAAAAAAGTCATATCGAAAAGGGCTTTAAAAGCAGTAGGTCAGTTGGATCTTTCTGTTAATGCCTCAAAGGATCTCCTGCTAATGCATAAAGTAAGTCTCTCTCTCTCTTTCTCTGTTATGGTAAAAGATCCCCACCTAATTTTTCGTTGCTCTTTCTTCTCTGTAGCTCGGTGAGATCATCCTCCCAATGAAGGAGGATTTCATCATGGTTCATTTGCAACATTGCTGCAAGCATTGTTGTACTCTCATGGTATCTGGATATCGGTGGGTGTGCAACCAGTGTAAGAACTTTCAGATTTGTGACAAGTAAGTAGTCACTTTTTATTTGTATCATATACTAACATAACTATATCAATTTCAAATTGCTGTAGAATATCTAGCCTAAAGACTTTTCTGCACTGAACTGGTGGTGAATATACGTTGGATCATTATAAGATATAATACATTCTTTGGCTGCATCTCACGAGCTTTCTTCTTTTACTACAGGTGTCATGAAGTGGAAAAGAACCGTCTCGAAAAGGAGAAACATCCAATCAATCAGAGGGAGAAGCATGTACTATACCCTGTAAGTTTCTAACGGTGATAGAGCTTTAAGACATTTGGTTTTATCTGCATGTTGGTTTGGAACATGACAAGGTTTTGGTCTCTGCAGATTGCCATTGAAGACATTCCTACTGAAATCAAAGACAGTGATGACATCCTTGAGAGCGAGTTCTTTGATACTAGGCAAGCTTTCCTAAGTCTTTGCCAAGGAAACCACTACCAGTACGACACACTGAGGCGAGCAAAACACTCTTCTATGATGATTCTCTATCATCTTCACAACCCAACGGTGCCTGCATTCGCGACGGCATGCGCCATCTGCCAGCAAGAGCTTGAACCTGCTCAAGGTTGGCGTTGTGAAGTTTGTCCTGACTATGAAGTTTGCATTGGTTGCTACTCAAAGGGTATCAACCATCCACACAGCCTCGTTAGCCGACCATCTGCTACTGATTCTGCTGTACAGAACACACAAACTAATCAAATCCAGACTGCACAGGTAATGAAATGTCTCTTTCAAAATTGATTTTTCTTTTCCTCATTTGCTAATACAGTTTTGGTTGTTGGTACTGCAGTTAACAGAGCTGCTGCTACACGCGATGGCATGCTACACTGCGCAGTGCCAGTATCCAAGGTGTCGCATGATTAAGCTTCTCTTCAGGCATGGTGTTGCATGCAAGAACAGAACCTCCTGCGTTCCTTGTAAGAGAATGTGGGCCCTCTTCCGAATGCACGCCCGGAACTGCAGAGATTCACATTGTAGAGTACCCAAATGCAGGTACGTGAATCTTAGCTACTTAGTTCTACTAGTTAAAAAGGAAATTTCTTCAAGAAAAGTTGATGAATTTTCTAATGATGTGACGTTGTGACAGAGAGTTGAGAGCTCATTTTAGTAGAAAGCAACAACAGGCAGATTCAAGACGCAGAGCAGCTGTAAAGGAGATGGTGCGGCAGCGAGCCGCTGACACAGCAACCTCCACTTCTGACTGATCAACATAGGCAGACATGTTATGTCTCTTATCTATGTGATCAAGTGGTCGTGTCTCTGGTGCCTTTTGAGCTCATGCATGGACGAAAGGATGCAAATATCACGAGGGAAGCCACTTTAGAAGGTCAAAAGCATACGAGACTCTTCCACAGCTACTGCTAATTTAGGTTCCACAAGGAGGTACATTGTAGATGTTTTATTAGTTACATGATGTATTCTTTAGGTACAGACGAATGTGTATATGGGTTTTTGATTCAAATTTTGGTGCTTCTTTTAACTTGAATTCTATTGAATTGTTGGGTCCTGACTCTTAATTCACTGTTTTGATCCCTTCATTTTGTATATGTAGCATTTTTGACAAAGCCATAACCTAATGTTACGAGACCTGTGATTACCAAACAGTTCACATCACTGGACATGATGGTTACATCAAAACGGTGGACATAAACTTATAGCACTTTCAACAACATTCACTTCTTATATTTTATTTTTAAATGTACACTGATAAACCCCAAAGCTATGTTGATGAACACAGCTTCCTACGGCTCTTGGTTCTTTTTACAGACAAAACAAAGCTTTTAAAGGCTTATTACGCAGAGAAGTTGTTGTTGTTGTCGGGGAGAAACAGATATCTGAAACGAGAATCAAAGGGTAGTATTCCACAGTTACGTGAGGCGAGAAGGCTTTGTCTTCTTTGTGAGATGCATTGTTCCACAAAAGCTGCTTGATGTGGAGGGAGGTACTTTGATATCCACACCCCCAAGTTCGAATCCTCCACCAAACTCTTGGCGTAACAATGGAGCATTTTGGGTACCAAGAGCTTCCCTTTGCTGCTTAGCCCTACCGATGCTTGTATGAAGTCCCTTTGAGATTGTAGTAGCTCTTCCTTCACTCCTTTGGCTGTGTAGATCCTCACCTGCAACAAAATGCATGAGTTCACATTCTTTAAGCCAAACAAAAGGAGAAAGATTGTTGCATAGTTACCGCAGGGGAAGAGTACATTCCACAGCTTAAGGCAAAGGCGAGAAGAGGTTCATGAGTATCAATGCTTGCCTTGCGTTGCTCTTCTGATACTTTCAGCTTGTTGATAGCAAGAAGCAGAGCCTGCACATTAGAAAAGAGAGTAAATGTTAACTGATTAACAAATGAACTATGAAGATGAGTAAAAGCTTATATACAATCTGTGGCCTGTGCGCAGGAGGCTTCATCTTCAGTATCACATACTCCATTGCCGCCGCAGTGTATGAGTGCCCTCCAACTGTATATGCAGCCTGTGGAGCAAACATACAAGATAAGACAACAAAGAAATGGGAACGATGAGAAACAAAACCAAGCTTGTTTCAAGTGATATATAACCTTTTGCATCAAGGAGAAGAGCTTCAAGTCACTTTTTGGGACACCATAAGCCAAATACGCCTGCATGTAATACCACAACAACTCTCATAAACATTCATTTCATTCAGAATGGTTCTTGATAACTAGAAGGGAAGAAGGAACTAACATGCATGATCAACGCGTTGTAAAGGTTAATCCAGAAAGCTAGCTTCTCATTGCAGCTCAAAAGAATTGGGTTTACTCTAGCCAGTTGCTCCACCAGTGTCCTATTCACAGAATCAGACATGATCATACTTTGAGTCTTATAGTTGAATCATTTAAACAAAACCGTATAAGAAGAGGTTAAGGAGGCTCTATTACCTAAACTTCCTCAGTGCCTCGGAAGCATATTCCAACTGTTTCTTCCCAACAGACATCCAAGAAACCTCAGATGCTAAACTGTAGTTTCCAATCTCTGCCCAGCTTAACTTCCCACGAACTCTATAAGGATCAAAGACATTTCCTGTGGACAGGACATCAGTGTTGTTTTGGATATCTATTTGGGGGCTTTGCACCCATGACGAGATCATTGACCGTTCTGTTGAAGGCCACCAAGAAGATGAGCTTGATAGATGCCCAAGTGGTGATACCGGTGAGAGTTGGCTCTCGTTTGAAGATGCTTTCGAAGTTGCTGTTGGATCAGCAAGAGACATGAAGATGTTCTTCATACATCTCACCATCTCTTCAGATAATAGATTAGGATGATCCCACAGGAATTTAGGTGGCGTTCCTCTAGGTAGCTTCCTCGCATTAGTCTTTCTCATTACCCTCTTCTCAAAAACTTGATTACTTGGTTCCAATATCTGGTTTAGTAAGAGAAAATGTCAGATACATTTATTCTTTCGTATCCCAACGGTTGAATATAAGTTCATACCTCAACGGTTGATTCTGCCTGAGATGACTCAGAAGAAGATTCTTGGTTTTGGACTGTTTGGTCTTGACGTGGACTGTCTTCTGCTGATTGGTGTAATAGAGAAGAAGAAGAATTCTGCAGAACTAAGACATAGTTATACACCAATATAGATTACAATATAAACAAGGCAATGATAAATTTATGAAGGATAAATACTGGTGGAGAAGCCAAATGTGTCAAATGATATTCAGCTAGTCTTCTCTCGTTTCGTTCTTGGCTAAGTTGGAAATTTAATGACATCATTTCTTGCTCTAGCTTCGTGACTGCAGTCTCTAACGTGGCTATATTGGAGAGAAGTTCTTGAGCCTGCCCAAATTTTCAGAATCATCAGTGAGACAAAAATGGTAATTTCAAAAAGAAATCACAGTAGTATTAGATGAGGGAACATACAGGTTGTGGAACACTACAAGAAGAAGATAGCTCCCAATGATCTTTCTCCATGAGGCTTTCTAAAAAGGTATGCAACTCCACTTCTTCTTGGAGTTGAAGTTGCAATCTTTTTACCTGTAACAATAAAACTTCTTTAAGAATTATAACACTGCAAATATTTAGAAAAAAAATGTAGACTCTTCTTGAGTGCAGAAGCTCACATCCTCTTCAAGTTGGTATCTATATGAAAAAGATTCTCTACTTGTAGACTCTTGGCAACTTTCTATGCCCTGTAAACAAATGATTCAAGCAAGCTCTTATTGCTGTTTGAGTGAAATCTGGACTCAGTTTCTAAAATGAAAAGAAACTCAGTGTATGTTCATACCTCTGACTTGGTTTGTGTGCTCCATAATGGAGTGGATCTGATGAAACATTCAAGTCAATTTAGTAAAAAAAATTTAAAACAAAAATCCAGAAGTTAAAGATACATAGAAACAAGAAGAAATGATAATCCTTACTTAGATTTCAGTAGTTGAGAGTCATACATCTTAAGTGTCTAGAGCTTGGCAGTTAAAAGCAAATGATGAACTTCTTCAACAAATGTACTTAAGCTTCTTCTCTCAAAGTACAAAAGACTTAAATGACATAATCCCTGCACAAAATCAGAAGATTCACATAATAAATGAGATAAGATAACATTTTTAGAGGAAAGAAAAGATCAAAGTTTGTTGTCTATTAAGCACAAGACATTAATCAATAATACAGATTTGATAATGGATTTTCTAAGTACTAGATGAAGAGGCATGAGAAGACACTGTTACACCTGTGAACATCTAATAAGGACAATTCTCATTTTTAATACAGAAAATAAGCACAGGAACATGTTGTTTTCAAAAAAACGACCAGACAGCCAAACGTATCACATGGTCAAAACTCCACACTGAAAGGATTTGACAGGTTAAGCGGTTATCCGTTAGAGATAACTCAAGAACAAGCTTAAAGTAACCAAAAGATGCAATCTTTGAACATGCAAGTGAAGTTTTAAAGAATGTGTGTTTGATTGTCTTGTTGTAATCTACTGTACTGTAGCCTCATAAAGAAGATAAATAACTTTTGATGAAAAGAGAATACAGAAGCTAAAGACCTCATCCCTAAAAGACATCAAGTTTCTGAACGAACATATTCAAATTGACTTTAATAATATACTAAAGTCAATGGTCAGAACAAAGAAAAAAAGATTGAAACTTTTAATCAGAGAGTGTAAACCAATCTTCTGCAACAAAAAAAATAAAGCTCAAACAAGAAGAAGAGAAAGGAACAGTGGGAACAAAAAATAAACCTTTTTTTGTTTCTTCTACTTCTTTTAATGGCTGAAAGAGAAGATTCAAGAATCAGAGAGAAGAAAAGAGCTATGTGATTCAAGAAACAAACCAATGCTGCTAGATTCTCTCCACAGTAATCTATCTATCTGGCTTTAAGGGTACTACTAGTGTCACACTTCTATTTATTTTCCAATCTTAAAAAGTTTCTCAATTTGAAATTCAAAACAAAACTCTCTATTATGAGTCAACATTTAATGCTATCTCAAAAAGTCTTATTCTCTCTTGTTATTACCAAATAATGAATAAAAAAATAATGAGTTGGTAATTGGGCAGAGTGTACAAGACAAAGATACAGTTGAACAGAACAGAGGAGCAAATCTGCAACACACTACTTTCAATTTACACGGGCACTTGCAACTTCATGTCTTTTTCTCAATATTTTCAAAGAAAAGTGAATTAAACTTAAAAGAAGAGAAGAAAACAAAAATATTGATGCATTATCACATGCATGAGCGCAAATAAGTTTTCTTTTTTTTTTGTTTCTGTCGCTTTCTGGTCAGAGGTTAGTGGACTGGAGCCTGATACTTTTCTAAGTTTTGTTGTTGATAATTTATAATAATATTTCCAGATTTTTTGTAGAGTTTAATATTTTAAATTTGAAAAACCAACGAGTAGAGAACAACTTTGTGTTGAAATAATGGTCTCGTGTTCAAACGATAATTTTTTATATAATCTGTTGGATTCTTGTGTGTATTTTTCCAAGTCTTTAAACTTTACAAACCAGTTATAGATTCAAGGAGAACAAAAAAAAAAAGATTTGATCATTGTTTTGTGTGAGTGAATATACAAATTACATAAATAAAAAATCTACATTGACAAAAAGCTCAAGCCATCTGCTAACACAGTCTCTTGAATGTTCTTTACTTAGTGTGGCTTCGTAGATGAAAGTTGTTGTAACGAACTCAAGAAGATACCGCATGAAAACTCCAAACACCTCTTTGAATCAGCAAACATGTGTTGGCTTACCAAGGCCTTCGACATTGATGAGCACCAAAGCTATGGTCACAGTGTCCTTAGTTTGTTGGACAACACCCTTAGTGTAGTTCTTGCCATGCCAAGTTTGATTCGAGGAGAAAGATATATACAAAAAAGACTTAAGTTGATCATTGTGCTACGTGATCCATATCAATAGTGCATATATCTGCTGATTCATTCATCAGCATCGATTCAAAAGATGGATTTCATGAACATACAAACTACATAACTACTATTATCTGCACATTGACAAAAAGAAGTTGTTTGTGCCAGTCCATATATATAAATATCTTGCAGCACAATCTCTTCACTGCTCTTCACTTAGTTTGGCTTTGCAGCTTTTGAGATGAAGATTGTAATGAACAAACGCCAAATCTTCAAGATGCTCTTGCTCACAACTGGTCATTCCTTCAGTGAGCACCAGCTTCTCTGCTAATCTACTCTGTAGCTTGTACCTTGAAGCACCTTCACATGTCTGGCTCAGAACCTTAATGGCGAAACTCTGCAGTTCTGGGTGCTGGTTAGCCTTTTGAGCCCACCACTCACCTGCAAAGAGAGAATCAAACAAAAAAATGACAAAACTCTTTTGTCACTGATTGATTCCAACAAAACAAGTGTCTGCAACTATCTATATGAAAAGTCAAGAGGTTCACACACCTGGAGTGATTCCACTGATCTGATCAGCCCGACTGGCCTCATTAAAGCAGCCCTCACCAACTCTGTAAATGTCAAGCTGAGTAGCAATTTTAACTTGAATGTCACTTTCTTTTACCACATGAACCAGAGAGGAGCAAAGACCAGTGGCTACTTCTGAATCAAGATGGAAACCATCTGAGTAGAAAGTAGCCGGGTTTAGGAAGTAACCAGCAGCATGAAGAGGACTGTGAAGGTGCTTGTTCCAAACATCATCAATCACACCCCACAAGGGTTCATAACATGATTCCTTGTTATTGAATTCCCTGGCGATACTCTCCTTTATGAGATCCATAGTTTCATAGATATTCCCAACATGCTGATTGTTGGCCTTACAGAACCATAGTAGACCGTGAATCAGAGGAGATGTGCATTTCAGAACTCTATCAACAGTTTCCCATAAAGTTGAATCATTCACCAATTTGGATACTCTTATATCTTCTTCGCTGTGACAATCAGATAAAGCAAACATGGCTGCCAAGTCGTTCTTGGCCCTGAAAATACTCTCTAGAGTTAAGTACGGCATAAAAAACTCAAACTCTGAGGAGGCAGTCATGTCTATTGGGAGAGTGTGAGCTTGATCTCTGACAAGCTTCAAAACCAATGGATTGTTGTTGATGAAATCTGTAATCACATTGACAGTGTCAACTATGTATCCAAGTGAATCTATGTCCCCAATCTTCAACAACATAAGCTCAAAGCAGTGAGATACACTCACAGACCAGAATACTCCCTTCTTGTTACCCGCATAAGACTCCCCTAGTTCACCAACCCAACCAGAAGCTGAACATGCAACAATCTGAACCACGTTATGCACTCCAACTTCATCAACAAGCCCATCCACTAGAGATATCAAGGCGTTGTTATCGTCTTTTATGTCAGAGACATCCAAAGATGTTAGATACACTGGACCCGCTGGACAGTCTGCAACGAAAGTAACCAGGTCACGGCCTTTACTGTCAACCCAAGCTTCCAACAAGATGCTGCAACCTGTGATCGCCCACGAGTCTTTGATCTTATTCACATAGGCTTCCACTTCTCGCAACGCTTCTTGGAACATCCATCCTTTTAAATCATGAGAATCAGGGATGTTGGTACCATCACTCGCATTCATCATCATCTCTCTGAACCCAGAGGACTCCACAGCTGAAAAGTCGAAACAGTTTGCATAAGAAGAGCACTGACCAATCCACTCTGTGGATTTGTTTGGCAACGAAACCGGTTTGTTAGCTTCCACATCTGCAGGAGAATCACTTTCTCTGGGTGAATCTTGGCTTCTTACACGCTTATGAGCATTAGCTTTCTCCATAGTAACCACATTTTTTCGAAACGACTCTCTAACAGCAGATGTAACTTGCTCACAGGGAGACACATCTGGACCTACACCACTCATGTGACATTTCAGACGTTGCAAGCCAGACATTTCTTTGCCACAGTGTTTGCATTGAACACGTCTTCCCTTCTTGTTTACCCAAACTCCATGCTCATGAATATCCATGGTTGTACCAAAGGTTCGTCTAAACTAAATTATAAAACACAGAGAGAAAGTGAATCAGACTTTATAACCATGTAACGATTCTCACAAGTCACAAACAGGAACATGCATCAAAATCAAAACTTTGAATCAGGAACTTGATCTCACAACGATTGATATCTTGCATGTTCATGGAGACAGAGAAAAGAGAGTAAAGAACAAAACTTTAAGCTCAAACAATGACGAAAAATCATGCATAATGCTCAAGCTTGCATCTTTAGTGATAAACAAACAACTTTGTGTACAGACTCATTGTTTATCTACTGCTTGGATCGCAATGAGAGGTTACCTGTGTGGCTGAGTCTAAGCGAGTCTAGGAGTCGAGTCAGATAACAAGACCTGGAAGAGAAACGAAACCCTTGTTTTGTTGAGAGTGCAAGAGAGTGAAAGCTGAGGACTTGTTTTGTCTCTGCAGATAACTGTAATTAATGAAGGTATGTCTATTTATAGTAACCTCTCTCTCTCTTTCTCATTAACCCAAAATGAGGCTTCTAATCATGTTGTAATGCAATTTGAGTGTATATGTTTATCATTAAAGTTGACTTAAACAATAATTAAACAACTTGAATTTATCAAAGCAAATGGAAAGGAACACTTAATAAGTTTACACGTGTCCGACAAAGATCTAAATTACAAACATCTACTTTGAGTATGGACACCTCTGCTATCTCTCAGCATCTTCAGACTCAGTGTTGCTCTCTAGCCTGCGACGTTTCTGAGGGGATTCACATTTGTCTTCTTCGGTTTCAGAAGCTATGTTCTTTGGCTGAGACAGAGAAGATACTTCGGTTTTGGACATGTTTTGACAGTCTGACAATAGTGTCTGAGTAGAAGAAGAAGAAGGCATTAGCATCCCGGTTTTGCGTTGTTCTTCCAACATCTTTTCCAAGTACTTAGCATGCTCTTCCATTCGTAACTGAAGCACCCGTTGCACCTGCACGTTGATCAGTTTTACATGATTGGTTATAGTAACAAAATCTTGAATAGTGCTGAACTAAAGTGTACTCGGTGTTACCTCAAGCTGTTCATGCAATTGTTTTTGAACTTCCATTTGCATACGCAGAGCTTCAGTTAACTGTATTGCCCTGTTCATGGAAGAAGAGAATCACTTCAAGTGATAATGTTAAAGCATATATGGAAGCAAGAAACACAATGCCTCACCCTTTCTTTTTCTCATCAGCTTCACTGTTACTCAAAGCCAGTTTCTTTTCTTCTGATTTAACATTCTTTTTCTCTGTGAGGAAAATAATGATTGTGATGATTGTGATGGAACATAGAATTTGTGTAAGTAATCTCAATAACAACTTGGAAGCTTTACCTTCTTTTTTCTCTGGAATATGCTTAGCTAGTCTATACTTCTGCAAGTTCATGAGTTTCAGAGAGATTCAGCTCATTTGTTATCATGTACTTGTAAAACTGGTTAGTCTCTAAATGATTAAATACCTGTAAGTGGCTTTTTACATGATAGATCGTCAAGCCCTCAACGTTCATGAGCTTCAAAACAGCCTTGGGAGTAGCCTCTACATGTTTTAAAGCAACACCGGTTAAGCAAACAAAAGATATCTAACCAATGGCAAGCACGTGGCTAAAAGGTCTAAAACTCACTTTCAGGCCCTTCAAGTTTGTCCACTGACTTTAAAAAACTCTCGTGGAGCTCAGGGGTCCATCTCATTCTCGGCTTGTGATTAGCTGCTGCTGATCCTGGAGAAGGGTGAGATGAAACTGCCTCAATGGTCACAGCTCCTGCGACACATCTTTGGCTTTGACTCGGTCCAGTTACTGGATTTGGCGAAGGAAATGGCGTTTCATAGATCTCCTGATTCAACCAAAGCCAAGTGTATCAACATTCAGGAGAAATGTAAGTGGTGCAAACTCATAAGAGATGGAGAGACCGAAGTGAACTTACATCAAGCCTGGGAGTTTCAGAACGGTCTGTAATAGCCAGCTCAAGTTCATCAGACAAGAACTGCAACTCCATTTGATCTGACAAGCAGTAACTATCATTGGAACAGTCAAGATCATGAAAGCCTCCATCAGAACAATCACCCCCAGAGAGATTAAAGAAATCTTTGACAAGCAACCCGGAGTTATCTCCATCAAATGCATTGCTCAAATCCTCACTGAAGACAGCCGGAGATCTTGCAGATTCCACAGCAGAAGCAGGCTGGCTATTAGCAGAGGGATCAGGGAGGAAAGGAAGAGTGTTTCCTAGATGTTTCTTAGCCTCAGAGCTCGAAGACGATGACATGTAAAGATCTGTGCAGAAGGTGGAAGACCGTGAGAATGTGCCCTGAGAAGTATTCTTTGGCCATGTATGACCAGGTGAGTCTGGTGAATGTGATCGTATGAAAGGAGACTTTTGGTTATCTGGCTGGAGACTAAGAAAGTTAAGAACCGGAGATAGAGAAGACGAGCAAGCTTGTGCCGTTGGAGACACAAGCTTATGCCTGCTCATGATATCTTGATCAAATCGGCTTGCCTTTGCCTACTACACCAATCAAGATCCGCCATAAACTTGCAGCGTTACGACTTGCCTTCAAGTCGCTGAGGACCAAACTATTATTAGCATATAAAAAAGTTGGGATCAATAAACATGTTAGTGAAGGCATCTTTGACTTTAGCCAAAGAGACACGAAACTAAAACCAAGCAAACATAACAAGAGTTTTCATGTTCCTTTGTGAATATATATCTGAAGTAACAGAAGATAATGACTTTGAGTTAGAAAACTCACATCCTAGAATGAGACTAACCAGATGTTTGAGATATTGAAGTTAATTTACCGATCCGACTCCTAGAGGCACCAACAAAGCATGAAACTTTAAAACTAGAACAGAGAACGTAGATCAGGTCTGAGAAAAGAAAAACTAGAACAGAGGAAGTATATCCAGTTCGAATTAAGACAAAACTAATACTCCATGATGTGGTTTTGGGTTTCCACATTTGAAATAAAGGGTATGAAGAAATAAGAGTGAAGAGACGAAACATAATCTTCTTTTTTTTACTACAGAACAGAGGAATTAGAAACGGACCTGACAGGATTGATAAAGTCTTGTACTTTTGCATCAAAAGCTCAACACTTTCGAGGAAATGATCCTCTCGAGAATCAACAAACGTGACATCAGAAGCAGAAGATTTGAAACTTTCTCTGTGAAGAGGAGCGAGTCATGTAGTTTATCTGATGTGTTAGAAGGGAGAGAGACAAAGCAGATGTGGTGGCTATGGAGGCTTACGAATAGCCAATCGAGGGGAGGAGGGAGTGTACTTCTTTCTTATACCACGCGCTCTTGGATCACGTGTACGTCACGTACTAATTGGAACCGTTTGTTTATCTGCCACGTAGGATATAAGTGGTTGTGTGTGGAGTGGATTGCCACACGCCTGTTTTTTATTTTATTTTATCATCTTTCTTTTTTTATGCATGACGTCATGATGTACCATATTTTCTCATTGTTAACCATTTTTGCTAATCATTAATTTCTTTTTACCTAGTGCTATTTGTTTAGTATTAAGGGATAATAAACTAATTTCACTATTAAATACTAGATAGTAATTGATATTATAAAACTATATAGCATTAACACGAAATATGACTGATACAATCTGTTATCTAGTGACTAGTAGTACAAAAAAGGCAAACTGGGGTGTTTGTAGATGTTAGCTTCTCTTTTACCATTTTAATTTTGTTTCACAAAAGATATTACTTTACATTCCAATGCAAATTTATAAACAATATTCCAATTTCAACCTCATCAATTTAATGTATTAATTGGAGAGAAATTCTGTTAATGTATTAATGATAAACAAAAATGATCTTTTAATAACTTTTTTAATTTGTGTGGAAAAATCAGAGTGATACTTTTTATAATACAGATGGAGTATATTATTAAGATTATTGGAAGATTTATTTACTAAACTACTTACATTGTATTTTAAAGATTTATAAAAATTGCTTATAATAAAAATAATAATAGATTATATAAAGTGTCATCTGTACTATATTCATTTGAAGTTAAATATATAGATGAACTGAAAATGCTTTATCGGTTGATCAAAATAACTAAATACGAATGAATACTGAACCAAAGAATATACTATTTTAATTAACTGAAAAAAGATGGGTTATAAATAAAGTATGATGTTAGTTTTTTTAAGAAAATTATTGAGCAAAGAAATTGAAGAATAACTGATAGAGAAACGAATAATGAGAGTTTGAATGAGCCAAATTGATAATGACGGATCTGTGATGCATTAGGTTAATAGGAAAAAATATTTCTTTTAATGGTAAAATTAATAATCATTAAACTTTAAAAAGTAAACCAAAGCAGCATGCATCACCCCGATTGGCCCACTCTTGTTTGTCTTCTAGTCTTTAACGTATAGAAAAGGATAAATTAAAATTCAATATTCATTACAGAGAATGAGCTCATCCAATGCTTTTTATCTTTAAATATAATTATGAAGCTATAAGGCATACGTTTGATTCATCCAATATATTCAATTTAAACAGTATCTTGTATTCCTTTTTCTTGTAACTCTGTTAGACAAACAAGCTTATACATGAAGCTTCAAAATATCAAAAACTACATTTTATAAATTCATATTTAAAACCAAACAACGACTTGGTTTTTGGTCTATTAACAATCAAAATGTTAATACTGTATATTGAGTACCATCACTTTGCTGGGGACTTGAGTATATAATTAATATATGTGTGAAATTTGTATCAATTTCAGATCATTTTTGTGCATGTACATGCATATAATTCCAGAGATGATCCGAAAATGAGAACGAATATATTTTTAATGAAACGAATATTCCAATCTAGAAACACAGTTGTTTTAAAAAATTTGCTTAAAACAATTTCAAAGCAATGGAATGGGAAGTGAAGAATAGTCATGTTAGGCTCTGATGCATCAAGTGGTATAATGTCTCCATCCTAATATAATTTTAATTTTATTTGGCAATAATTTAAAATGTTGAGTAATAATTGGTTGGTGGGGTATATAGCCCACTCTCTATCCCTAAAACTCGAATCTCATCATACTTATTTTTTGGATATTAAAAAACATTGTGTATATTCACTAAAGGTTTGATAAATCAATTCTGAGTTGGTATTTGCCAATACAAAAAGGTGACTACTTTTGTCTTATGTTTCGCTTTCAACTAGTTCACGAGTTTGGGTCCACTAATCGCTTCAATTATTAAGCTTATCCAAATAATTATCCTTAATCATTGTGATCACATATTTAACAACATGGGCCTGGTAAATAATCAATATACTTTATGGGCTACTTATAAAAAGCCCAAATAAAAAGTCTGGTCAATAGAATCATCAACGGAGGCTCAAAGTCGCGTCAAAATCTTCTCCCAGCGTTCGAACAAGACGACCAGACAGATTTGAGTTTTCCACATGTGTTTATGCTTCGTTTTCGTTCATTATAGGCGTTGACTTTTTGAATTCCCCTGACCATTCTTTTTTTTTTTTTCATTCACCGGGAAGATAGGATCTTCATTTGTCTTCAAGCTCAACGTCGTTGAGGTTCGTTCTCTGTTTCTTCCTCTGCCAAAGTTCATGACTTTATGATTTTATCTGTTACGTTGGACCATTGTAATACCCGAATTTGATTTAGCATTAGAATCCGTTGATGGGTCTTCGAGCTTGATGGCAATGAGATCGAAAGTTTTCATTTTTATATTACAGGTTTTGAGATGGAAGATGGGAACCGTAGTTTCACAGTGGATGAAGCACTTGTGGAGATGGGGTTTGGGAAGTTTCAGCTCTACGTTCTTGCTTACGCTGGAATGGGTTTGGTTGCAGAAGCTATGGAGATGATGCTCCTCTCTTTTGTTGGACCTGCTGTTCAATCGCTTTGGAATCTCTCTGCACGAGAGGAAAGTTTGATAACTAGTGTTGTTTTTGCTGGTATGCTTATTGGAGCTTACTCTTGGGGCATTGTAGCTGATAAACATGGCCGCAGGTTAATTTCCCTGAAGCTTCTTGATCTGGCCTTATATATATTCATTGGTTCCTCAAATAGATCAGGAGATTGATTGTGTGGAAAAAGGGTTACTTTGTATGAACTCTTGAGCTTAATGATCTCTGAAGTTGTATGTTGAGTCTATGACAGCTTCTTTCCTTTGATTCCTATGTATCTTGTCAATGTTTAAATTAGCCATGTTCTTCAAGTAGATAGGAGATTGATTGTCTGGGAGAAGGGTTCTTTGCTCGGTTTCTTCATATGAACTCTTGAACTAACTGATCTCACCAGTTGTGTGTTTAGTCTATGACTGTTTCTTTCATTTGAGTCCTATGTATCTTGTCATTGTTTAAAATGGATTTATGAAGCCACACATTGTGTCTTCATTTGGTTTGATGTTTGTGCTCTATCTTCTTCAGGAAAGGTTTTATCATAACTGCGGTGGTGACTTTCGTAGCTGGTTTCTTGAGCGCACTTGCACCAAACTACATGTGGTTGATCGTTCTCCGCTGTTTTGTTGGTCTCGGACTGGGAGGAGGTCCTGTTCTTGTCTCTTGGTATCTTGAGTTCATCCCTGCACCAAACCGTGGGACTTGGATGGTTGTTTTCTCAGGTTTCTGGACCGTTGGAACCATACTTGAGGCTTCCATCGCTTGGGTACTACACTTAAATGACTCAAAACGCTTAGCTGTTCACATCAACATGATGATAATCCCTTTTTTTGCAGTTAATCATGCCAAGTTTGGGTTGGAGGTGGTTACTTGCACTTTCATCTATACCATCATCGTTGCTTCTTCTGTTCTATAAGTGGACGCCTGAGTCTCCTCGGTACTTAATCCTACAAGGCAGGAAAGCTGAAGCTCTTTCCATATTGGAGAAGATAGCAAGAACCAACGGAACGCAACTACCTAAGGGTGTACTCGGCTCAGAGATGGAGATAGAGCTGGAAGAGACTAAAAGCCATCCAACAGAAAACACTCATCTTCTCAAACCCGGAGAAGTAGAAGAAGCTCCTCCTCCTGTGTCCAAGATAGTACTAGAATCTGACAACAAGGGACCTTTACTAACTCTTCTATCTCCAGAGCTAATCAAACGGACTTTACTACTATGGGTTGTGTTCTTTGGAAACGCCTTTGCTTACTACGGTGTTGTCCTTCTCACCACTGAGCTGAAAATGTCCCAAAACAGTTGTTATCCAACTGAAAAAGAGTTAACACATTCTTCAAACGATGTTAACTATAGAGACGTTTTCATCGCCAGTTTTGCAGGTACATTCAATACACTTATGTTATCGATATTAGAGTTAAAGTCTGTGGATTAGCCCTTCTATCTTACATATTACTTAGATCCTTTCCTATTACCGATCTGGAAGACTTTGTCTCTAATAATCGGTTCTAAACCATAACAAAGAAAAAGTCTGACTCTTTTGGTTTTTGATTATGTTTGGTTTTGCTCAGAGCTTCCAGGACTACTTATATCAGCAGCAATGGTAGACAGGCTTGGAAGAAAAGCATCCATGTCATCAATGCTATTCATGTGTTGCATCTTCCTTCTTCCTCTCTTAACTCATCAATCTCCATCCTTAACCACCGCACTCCTCTTCGGCGGCCGTATCTGCATCTCAGCAGCTTTCACTGTGGTTTACATATACGCTCCTGAGATATATCCAACGGCGGTGAGAACCACCGGTGTAGGAGTGGGGAGCTCAGTGGGGAGAATAGGAGGAGTACTGTGTCCACTAGTGGCCGTTGGATTGGTTCATGGATGCCATCAGACAATAGCAGTTCTTCTCTTCGAGTTTGTGATTCTTGTCTCAGGTATCTGCGTTTGTCTCTTCCCGTTTGAGACCAGTGGTCGTGAACTGACGGATACAATCTCTACGTCCAAAGAGTCCCCTTCATCCTCCGTATAGCCAACAATTCTTTTGACCATTGTAGTTGCTGAAAGGAAACAAAAAAAAAGATGAAAAGTAGAAACAATATACACGATTCTTATGTACAAGACAGTATATTGTATGAACTTGTTTGTTAAACAAACTATAGAGATATTTAATGAACATTTAATGGGAAAAAGTGTAACACTCCTGATGGTGGTGTTAGGACTGCGGTTATTAACTGAAAATGTTCGGTTTTCAGTTAGGAGGTTCTGTTCGATTTCGATTCAGCAATCAAGAAAAACTCGGTTTTCGGTTCAGTTCGATAATCGATTAATCCGGTTTTAAACTTATACCCAATACGGCGAACCATGGTTCGAACTCCACTGGCCACGCGAATATGAATTATTGCTTTCGACCCATTTGAATACTCGGGAGAAAGTCCATCCGTGGATTGTACCTCTACCTGAAAATTAAGTTTGTGTCTTTAATAAATCCGGGTTTAAAAAAGTTTTTTTTTGAACTGAACTAGTCAAACTAAACAAAATCTGAATGGAAAAACCGAACAAACCAAAATAACTGAGCTTAACCAATTTTTTTTTGTTTGAAATTTTAACAAATTTTAAACTGAAATTTAACTAAATTCAAAACTTCTATATAAATTTTTGAAATGGCATCAACGGAACCGACCGAACTTGAACATGTCCATGTCGTTATCACTCTCGTAGTAAAAGCTTTGCCCTTTACAGACAACATTAATATAAGGTAAAGCTCTTCACTTTGGTTGCATCATTAATATCAACTTCCTTTCATAATCATTTGTAAACAAATCAACCAAAAATAACAAAACTAGGAAATTTACTGTAATAAGTCTTCTTACCTACGACGTATTGGTTTCTTGCTACGTATTATTACATGGAAAGATCCTCTGTCCTTACCTCCATATAAAGATTCTGCGTTTTTGTTTGTTTGAATCAGATCCTTATTCTTGGCCTTTCGATCAGATTCATGGCAACGACTCAATCACACGCCACAGATCTTGTTACTTCAGGTAACGTCACTGACCCATCTTCAGATTCTGGTCTAAAGCTGATTCCTTTACGTTTGAATCCCATGATGGTGTCTAGTTCATGTTTTGTGGTTTGTTAAAAGGGTTCGTTGATTTGGAATTATAATTACAAAAGCTTCTTAGTTTTTGAGTTCTTTTGGTTGTGTCCATCCTTAGTAGTAGAGCATAGTTTAATTGGAAGTGTAAGTTTATGAGAACTTCATCTCCTTTTGCTAAGATCTGGGATCTGCCTTTGTTTACTGATGTTTCATCTTGTTCATGGATGTTTCCATTAACTTATTTGAGTTTATTGGTTAATGGTTATGCACAGAGGAGCAACCTGCTAATCTGGACATCATGAAGGAGCAGGTAGTTGATCTTGTGGTTTTGTATTGCATATCCATTGTAATGAAGATTCACTGAGTATATAATAATTTTAAGTATCTGAATCTGCTTCCTTTTTTAATTATGCAGTCTGTCCAGGCAAACAATGAGACATCAGCCTCTTTCAAGTCCTCACAGGAACCTGCAGTTGTAGTTCTTCCAACAAAAGTTGCTCCACTGTCTGGACCTTATGGTTTATCAGTTGATTTTGCTGGACACTTACCTAGCAGCCTCCTCTCTCCTCAAGCACAAGGCTTTTACTACAGAGGTTGGTTTGTCATTCATCTACTTCTCTTTTTTTTTTCTCTTATCCGTATTTACTATTTACTGAGGTCATGGAGTTTGGAGTTTATGTATTGGTGTAGATGATTCATATTTTAGCGGTTATTTAAGCATAACACTAGTTGCATTCAAAAAGGAATAGCATAAGCCTTCTTTTACTTACTACTCTAGTGCTTGAACTGGTTTATGAGAGGTTTAGAAGCTAATGCAGATTCCTTTGTATTCTGGGGAGCCAGGTTATGAAAACCCCACAGGCGAATGGGACGATTATTCTTCCTATGTCAATGTTGAAGCATTGGACATTACAGCTCCTGTGTGTACTTTAAATTTCTCTTTTGAGGATCTCTTCTCTTAAAACTCTCCCAAAGTTATTCACATTATTTCTCTGATAAAATCAGGTTGGCTTCAATGAGAACGCTTCTCTGGTCTACCAAACAGGATATGGATACAACCCTCAAATGCCATATGGACCATATTCCCCTGCTGCAAGTCCCTTACCTTCTGAGGGGCATTTGTATTCACCTTACTACCAGCAGGTAGTTCCTCCTAGCATGCAATATATTTCTTCTCCAACTCAGCCCGACCTCACCAGCCTTGTCAGTGTTGACCAACAAGGTGATAACATTGGACCAAGACCGTCCTACCATTCTCATCCTATTGGACCCTTTAATGGAGGCCAGCCAAGCCTTGGTTTCCCTGAGTGGCAGCAAGGTTTTGACGGGGGAATATGGTCGAATTGGTCTAAGCCTTCTGATATTCACAGACATTCTTCTTATGTTTCACCAGCTTTATCTCCTAGTACATTTGGATCACATGGACAGAACATTCCCATGGTCTGTTCACTTTGCTAGCTTCTCTCTATATAAGGCATGTATAGTTTTCATCACTGTATGTTGGACTATATGTTGAAAGTGGATCCTGTTCTTTAATTTTTCAGGGGTCACAGCGACAGAGATCGTTTTACGGTTTTGCATCTGGTTCAAACTCTTTTAGGCATAGTGGTGGTCGTGGCCAGGGCTCTAACTATGGAAGTAGACTAGTTTCCAATGTGGGTATTGGAAACCAAGGCTGGATTGGAGTTGACAACATTAGAGGGCGTGGTAGAGTTAGTGATCCATCCCTTGTTGGCGGTTATAATGGTAACTATGATATCCTCAACGAGCAAAACCGAGGACCAAGGGCGTCAAAGCCCAAGACTCATGTATCAGAGGAGCTTCATTCTTCTGCTGATACTAATAATAATAACAAAGACAGTCCAAAGGAACAAGAGGAACCAAACAACCACAATCATGACTTTGTCACTGACTACAATGACGCAAAGCTCTTCATAATCAAGTCTTACAGTGAAGACAACGTTCACAAGAGCATCAAATACAATGTATGGGCCAGCACTGCTACTGGCAACAAAAAGCTTGATGCTGCTTATCGTGAGGCCAAGGATGAGAAAGAACCATGCCCAGTGTTTCTTCTATTTTCTGTAAGAGTCTAACTCCTGGATGTGTGTATACACTTTACTTCCTTATGCAGACTGCTTACGAAGTTGTGATTGTAGGTAAACGCGAGTTCTCAGTTCTGTGGTGTAGCGGAGATGATAGGACCTGTGGATTTTGAGAAGAGCGTTGATTACTGGCAACAAGACAAATGGAGTGGACAGTTCCCAGTGAAGTGGCACATTATCAAAGATGTTCTAAACAGTCAGTTCCGCCACATCATATTGGAAAACAACGACAATAAGCCTGTGACTAATAGTCGAGACACCCAAGAAGTAAGTACCTCTCAAGCTTTCTTGTCCACAAAATACATCTTTTAAACCAGTGACCATAATCATAACCGGAAAAAAAACTACAGGTGAAACTGGAACAAGGCATTGAGATGCTGAAGATTTTCAAGAACTATGATGCTGAGACATCAATCTTGGATGATTTTGAGTTTTATGAAGAGCGGGAAAAAATAATCCAAGAACGGAAGGCAAGAAGACAGCCAAGCTTGCCATCTGCAGGAGGAGAAAACGAATATAAACCAGCTTTAGCTACATTGCCGACAGACTTCATCAAGAACATGTCAAAAAGTTTTGCGCAGGTTGTCCGCTTGGACGAGGGAAACAAAGAAGCAAGAAAGGCCGGCTTATCTCCAGATGCAATTACAACAACCATAGCCATCTCTTCTGGTCAATCCAACTAGTAAGTAAAAAACAATCAGTTAGCAAAGACTGTTATTCAAACTCCATAATGATCTTTTGTTTGTTCTAAGAAGGGTATTCAAATGAAATTTCACTTCTGACCAGGTCTGGTTTTTGTGTAAAGTAAACCTGTTTTTAGCCAATTTGATTCATTACCCTCTTTTCAATGTTATGTACCCTTTCTCTCTTCAGGGTTTGATAGAAGAAGAAGATGATGTTTATGAAAGACACAATATAATGTTGCTTCATATGTCTTTAAAGGCAGTGCTTGATAAAATATGCAGATTACACCCATTAATCAAAAGCTCTCTCAGCTTTCTTCATCTCCAAGTTTTGTTTCTTTGTTGGTTTATCCTTCTCCACACAATCCTTAAGCTTTGTGAGTCTGAGAGGAGACAAGAAAGTCAATGATTGCCTTATCCATATTATTTTCCATATTTTCTTACAGAATAAAGAAAAGAAAGAGAGATTGTGACTATCAAAAGGGACACTAGATTGTGTGGTTGATAAGCATATGATTCTTGACCCTTTGTACAAGCAAACACAGATTCAGATTTGTAGGATGTTATGAATCACTAAACATAATGTGGCAAATGGATCACTTGTTTTTGATATTATCCATTTCTGACAAATAGATAAATATTCTAAATATTTTAGATTGATTATAAAGATTTTTATTTTTTAAATATTTTTATTTTGTCTACATAATTGTCAGTTACTTTTCATTTTAGTTAATAGTTATTTTAAGTAAATGCAACATAATCTAGTAGTTTGAATAAAAGTTTATTAATGTTTTATGTTTAGAAAGTTTAAAATGATGCAAATAGAACTATCAGATATCAGTCCTAATTAAAAAGTAAAACTAGTAAGCAAATAAAACTAGTGATTGTAGCATCATTACTGAAAGGTGGTAGATTACTTGGATAAACATCTGATAAAGAGGGCCAAATAAATTATAATAAAAAAGAGTGTAAACTTTAACAAAAAGCAAAAATAAAAGGACCAGAAAGAAAGAAAATTCCAAGTCCGGACAGGTCAAAAAGATAAACCCGAACCAATGTAATGATTCGTTGCTGCCTTTCTCACTTTGCAAACTAAACCAGACGAGTCTACGAACGAATATACCAACGCAGTGAATGTGTTTAGGAACACGGAGAGAGAGAGATTTGGGATACGATGAATAGTGGCAACATCTTATCGAAGTTATCTCTATACTTCTCCTCTTCCGAGGTCTTTTTCCGGCGAGCTCACGGTGATGATGGAGTCGTTTGTTATTGCTGTGCCACCGTATTCGCACTTGTCTTCATTCTTCTCTGCCAAATTCTCCGGAAAGTTCGATTCTTTAGTCATGCTTCTTCTTCCTCTTCCCCTGCTGTTTCAGCTTCTCAATCTCTGAGCTCCCAATCAAGGTAAAAGGGTTTTGCAGTTCCTTGTTAAAGTTTTCAAAGCTATAAACTTTAGATTTGTTTTCTGCATAAATCAATAGATGATGGAGTCGTTTGTTATTGCTTGGTTTGTTTATGCTTGCAAGATCTCAGTTAAAGTTGTCTACTTCATGAGCTTAGTCTTGTACTCTTTGATGATTTTGAGATTCATCGTCTATAGACTATATGCTTTTGCAGAATCTCTACACTTGTTTCTGATGAAGATCTCAGAGACCTGATTGAAAAACTAGGGGAGAGAAGTGAGGATACTGAGATTTGGGAAGATGTTATTCAGAAAAGCAACCCTCGCGTGTCATACACTGCCAAATGCTGCAAACCACAAGTAATAGCAAAGCTTCTATCGCTAAGTGTCTGACAGTGAAATTTTTATGGCCTATGATAACTGAGTTTATGCTCTCTGGTTCTTGTAGGATGGTGGTCCTATGAAGTACTTAAGTACCACGGTATTTGAGAACTGCTCGCCTGAGGTGTTGAGGGACTTTTACATGGACAATGAATACAGGAAACAGTGGGATAAGACTGTGGTTGAGCACGAGCAGTTGCAGGTTGATAGTAGTAGCGGAATTGAGATTGGTCGCACGATAAAGAAGTTTCCTTTGTTGACACCAAGGGAGTATGTCTTAGCTTGGAGAGTGTGGGAGGGGAAGGACAAGTTTTATTGTTTCATCAAGGTAACACAGTCTATATTACCTACATCTGTTATTGACTTCTCCTCTTGAGTTATTTTATTTGGTCTTTGGTTATTATCAGGAATGTGATCACAATATGGTGCCGCGGCAGAGGAAGTATGTACGTGTAAGCTATTTCAGATCTGGTTGGCGAATCAGGAAAGGTAATTGTTCTCTTGATTTTGCATCTAAACCATATACCACAGGTTTGTCTAACGATAGGTAACTATTAGTGGCGGATAGTTTTTTATTCTTTAGCACCTTCTATGTATAAACGCTAAACTTGAGCTTGCTGCAGTTCCCGGTAGGGATGCTTGTGAGATTTACATGTTTCACCAGGAGGATGCTGGATTAAATGTTGAGATGGCAAAGCTTGCTTTCTCAAGAGGCATATGGAGTTACGTTTGTAAGATGGACAGTGCGCTTCGTAAGTACATTGCAACCAGTCATAGACCCCAAGGGCCTACTATATCTGCTGTCAGCTTAATGAAAAAGGTGGGATGTTAATCTAATCTGAGCTCAGTTTCTGTGCCCTTGTTTGTAAAAATTCAAGTTAGTGTTTCTGAAACTGATTCTTTGACTTTATGTTATCCCACAGATTCCACCAGAGTTAGAAAATCAAACAGATGACATCACAAACTCCTCGGGAACTATGCAGACAGGTGAAGGAGCCAAAAGGAAGAAACTGTTGAGAAAGCCTTCAAAGAAACAGATAGCAAAGGGTGTGTTACTTGTGGGCGGTGCAATTGGTAGTGCAGTTTGCTTGTCTCGTGGTCACTCCGCCTTAGGTGCAAAGGTTGCCTTAGCTTACTTCTTGACAAAGCTGAGAAAGCATGGAGCTCCGCAGAGTCAGACTTCTCAGAACGCTGGTATTTAAGTCATGTATAGATTTTGTTTGATGAAATATCTGTGACTCCTAAGCCTGTGTGCTAGGAGAGTTGTTTATAGAAGTGATTGATGTATGAATACTCTCATATAGAAAAGTTATATTGTGCAATGGCTCTGACCACATGAGTTCTAGCTCTTCAAAGTGTTGTACACCTCTCCTAGAAGCCACTAACGTAAAGGATTTTAAAACACAGTCAAGCCCTAGGTATATGGCCAAGAAAACGCATATATTCAGACAAGCCGTTTCTGTTTCACATGTGTGCTTGAATATACAGTTGAAACAACTTTGGTATTATATTGTGTGTTGCAGTTAGACCGAACTTGGACACAGTTGTGGTCTTCTGTCTCCTAAAGAGCTTTGACGTCTCTAATGTCTGTTGTTGTTCGTCTTTCCTTTTCAAAGAATAATTGAAAAATGCAGCATAGGGAAGAAAAAAAAGGAACTGTTGTCTCAATGTCATTGATGTTTCTTGCTATTATCAGCCAATACATGTTCATCTGAGACAGCGTTCTCGGGTTTGTTGTCTTGGTAAGTCAAGTTACCATCATCCTCTTCGCTGCTCCATGGTTTGTCTTGGTAACCCGAGTTCCCATCATCCTCTTCGCTACTCCATTTCCTTACGAACTTAGGAATCATGCTTCTTACATCTTTTGCCTCCGACACTTGATCCATGTCGTTGACTCTTTCAAACCGGACAGCACTCACTTTTCTTGCATTCCCTGCTAGTATCTGTACACCACAAGACACTTCTATTATCAGTTCAAATCAACGAAGATGCTTTTGTTTAACCACTGGAAATGTGATTATGAGCCCACTTCATACCTCAACTCTATAGATTTGGTGCTTTTCTTTCTGCTCTTGTCTCTCCTGTTTACCTTCCTCTTCTTCACCATCCTCTTCCCAGTTTTCCTTCTCAAGAACAACCTTCACACTCTCTCCAGTTTTGGGGATATACCCAAAGGCCTCGCACACAAAGCCTGAGACTGTCTCATACTGTATGCCCTGCTTCCCACAAAAAAAACAAACATGAAGTAGTTTTCAAAGTTTATAGGTAGCTCTGAGGAATGCACACTAAAGAGGTATCAAAGCCACTGCTAAAAGTTACATTACCTCTGGCATCTTCATATTTAGCTCTTCTGACAACTGGTCAATCGATGTATTAGCATCAACATCATATATCCCTTCGTCTCTCATCACAATATACCCTGTTTTCTTCTGAATCTCCTCCTATTGAGCCAAAATCATGGAGACCCGGTATTAAGTAATGGAAATAGAACCTTACTAATGGGAAAACTAAGTTAGGCGAGATAGGACTTATCATATCGGCAAGTCAAAATGAATTTCTAAGAGAGTTGAAACTAGGAACACTTACCTTTGAATCGTTTTCATCAAATATTTCACCAACAATCTCTTCAACCACATCTTCAAGAGTTACTATCTGCAGAAACAAATTATACATGAGAGAGATTAGCAAACTGTGGAAGAGAGAGTAGAGAATCATAGAAGGAGAGCAGCACATACTCCAATGGTTCCACCATATTCGTTAAGGACAACTGCCATGTGAACCTTTCTTATGCGAAATTCTCTAAGAAGATTCCAAACCGACATAGAATCTGCATAATATATCATATATCATAAGATGTTCTTCCCTCTAACGTAATCAAATCCAAAAGCAATTACATAGATGATTACCAGGAACAAAGTAGGCAGGTTTGTGTGCCATGTCTCCCACAGAAATACTTTCTAGCATATCACCCTTCTGAACATAATCTAGAAGATCCATAGCATAAGCTATTCCCACTATATTATCTATACGCTGCTCAAAAACAGGCACCCTGAGAAGAAAGCATTTGAGCTTTGATCAATAGTCCCCAAGGAAGAGAAAGGGATTCACAAAGAAGGCTTTGGAAATTTTGTGATACCTCGAGTACTGATGAGTCACCCACATGCTATGGAAATCAACTAGACTGCCGCTAGCGTCTATTGCAACTACATCAACAAGAGGAGTCATCACCTCTCGAACATGGGTGTCTTTAATCTCCAGCACATTTTCAATCATATCCTGCAGAGCAATCATTATAATCAATGTAGGTATTGTGTAGATTTTTGAAACGAAAAGCTAAGAGATTACAAGAGAGTTCATACCTGCTCCTCTTCTTCAATGGCGCCACTTAGTTCTGCACCCCGTAACATCAGTTTCAACTCATCTTCAGTAACATACGGTTCACTGACACACACAAACAATGCAGCAAACCAAGTCAAATATACTTATTTATTTAGCATGTAAGAACTATATAAGTTTAGAGAAGCTAAAAAAAGTCTAGGCTGATGAATACCTCCTTCCTTTTAAGCCAAGAAGTTTCAGTATTCCCATTGAGAGATACGTGACAATTCTTCCGACAGGATATAAGATTAAGGAAAGCCACGCCACTGGTCTGACCTAGATGCACAGTCCGACAACATAAATCATGTATTCATTTAATGATATCTGAACAGTTAAGCTATCACCTATCAGAAAGGTCAAAATGAGAGATGCCAAGGGATTCAAACTTACCACAAGCCTTGCAACTTCTTGAGCATTGTGGACAGCAACACTTTTTGGAGTAATCTCAGTCAGGAGTAATATAGCCACCTACATAGTCATTCAAAAACTTCAAACTTAGAAAGCAATGATGCTGATCAAAAAATATCCACCCAGAAACATAAGAGCCCTGAACCAAAATAAAGGACTTGAAATTTACATATGACAAAGTATTGAAACGGTTATACGTACAGTCATCAATCCAGTGGCTGCACTAACACCAGCTTCCCCAAATATAGCTGTTGCTGCTTCAGTGACCAGGGCAGTTGCCGCAATGTTCACAACACTAGAATTAAACACAAAACCTAAGATAAGAGACGAATTTCCAAGCAATCCTCGATAGACAAATTGCATCCAAGGAAAAGGCATTACGTTGTTCCAATAAGTATAGTCGTCAAGAATCTGGTAACATCACTCCGGAGCATTCTGAATACACCGTTCTCTGGTTCTTTCTCAGCCAACTCACGCACCTGAGATTAACCACGAATCAAACAGCAATATTTCAAAACCAATCAGATCACTAAATTAGAACATTTGAAGCCAGACAGGAGGACACATTGCACTATCATACAATACAACATTCAAGATTGTATCTTCTTCAAAGAATCTCAAATTCAAAATCCATGGAAGTGTCACGTTTCCTGACTTAACCAACATATTCTTGCCAATAAATCTTGCTGTTACACAATCAAATTTTTTCAAGGGCGTGCTACATGTTTTCAGCATTGGATTAGTACTATCTCACACGAATGGAGCTTACAATCATAACTGGGAGGACATGATTTTACCTTCCACGGCCACAACGTGGTAATGGACGTCTCTGCCATAGAGAAGAACGCTGAGAGGCTGAGCAATGCAGCCAATATTAAACCTTGCTCTCTAAGAACCCTAAGAACCTGGTAAATCTTTGGCAAAGCATTCTTGAACAACACTACGCTCTGACCAAACACCTCATAACCTGTTTCCACCACACCTGCTGACGCCAACACCTTTCGGCATCCATACAATAAAACTCCACACACTACAGCTCCTAAAACAATCCCACGTTTCAGTAAAACCTTAAACGACTCCAGCTCTTTCTCATCAGAATCCGAATTCTGTTGACTACCCTCGTGATATTGACTCGAGCTAAACAGCATACAGCTACTACTTCTGTAGCTAAATTCACAATTTGGTCGGAATCTAAAACACAAGTTGCTGTTTTTAGAAGGATTCAACACCACAGAACAGTGAACTCTTCCTGAAAGCTTCGACCTTTGACCATATTTCTTCAAAGTTAAGGCTTTTGCGCCAATGACAGACCGACCCAGAACGGATAATTCAAGTGCCATAAGAATCTGATACCAGAAAAACCCTAGAGAAAAGGAAATAAAAACAGAGCCACCAAGAAACCAAAGTTACGAAACGTGTGGGAAGAGCCAAAGTAGGAAGAGAGATAAGACGGCTCTCCTCTAAATGTTCAAAAGCGTGCAGAGTTGGTACACCAAGAGGATAATTCTCTGTTTGGTGAAGACAAGATGGTGAGTTTGACACTGTGAGCTATATGGTTCATAGCCGAGAAGAGGAACCTCGCCGAAAATGGTGTGGCTGCGGAGAAAAAAAGGCTGCGCCTTTCCTCCTCCGTCAAATTGTTTTTTCAGACCAAACTCACGAGCAAGTGGCATAGGTTCTGGAAATGACACTAATACCCCTGTCGTTCTCACCAACCATGCAAAAAAGGATTATTTTAACCGGTCAGGTTTGTTCATAGGCCGTTGGTAAACCAATCCGGTTTAATCTTCAAGAATACCATGGTTCGGACCCGGCACGTTAGAATATATTTTATTCATCAGAAACGTTTATCGTTGAGAGTACCAAGTTCAATCAGAAGAATGAAACATCTTTTATTGCATAAATTTGAAGTAAACGATGCAGAATCATCTGTTATTTGGGTTTAAAACATTACAAGTTATAACTAAAAACAAAACTATGTTAAGTTTTTTTTCATCGTCATCATATCACCAAGAAACTAGATGTTTAATCAAAACTGGAACTTGATCTTGCGGTGTACTCAGCCACTAGTTTAGCAAAAGATGAAGACTTGTTCTCCAGCAACTTCACTGGCGTATCATACTCCTCAATGATCCCTACACACAGAACAAAAACAACACACTCCTCAATGATTCATCTGTTCAAAAAACACATGTTCTATCAAATGATGTGAAAAGTTTCAGACAAACCATTGCTAAGAAGCAGAACCATGTCACTGTCAATAACCGAAGATATCCTGTGTGCAATGGTTATCACTGTACAATCTGAAAAGTGTTCTCTTAACGTTTTCTGAATCAGATTGTCAGTTGCAGTGTCCACAGAAGCAGTGGCTTCATCAAGGACCAAGATCTTGCTTCTCTTGAGAAGAACTCTCCCAAGACACACAAGTTGTCTCTGACCCATGCTCCAGTTCTCTCCATTCTCACTCACAGATGAGTCCAGCTTTTGCTCCTTCTTCCTCACCTCATCTCCTAGTTGGCACTTGTCAAGAGCCTAAAACACAGGGAGAATCATTAGTCAAGCCTGAAAAGTTATAGAAATATTGAAAGAAACTAAACCAACACACCTCCCAGATTTGATCATCAGTGTACTCTTCAAGAGGGTCCAAGTTACTTCTCACAGTTCCTTCAAACATGGTTGGGTCTTGGGGTATAATACTAAGTCTCAAACGCAAGTCATGCAACCCTATGGTCAATATATTCACTCCATCTATCTTTATTTCTCCAGCTGAAGGCTCTACAATGCGGAAAAGTGTTTGTATCAAAGTCGATTTCCCGCTTCCTGTTCTTCCAACAATACCTGTTCTCAACCCTCCTTTGAATGTGCATGTTATTCCTCGCAACACTAGTGGCATATGTGGAGCATATCGAACCTAACAATGTGTCACAGATTCTTAAGAATAGAAACAAAACAAGTGGGTGATCTATAGAATGTAATCTTGGTACCTGAAGATCATGGATGTCCACTTCTCCACGTGAAGGCCATGATTGCTCAGGCCGGTTTGATTCTATCACAAGAGGTGGTTCACTAGGAACACTAGCATACTGAAGAATCCTCTCTACAGATATGATCTTGTTCTCAAGATTACAAAGAGTCCAGATAAGCCAAGCTTGCAGGGTATTCAAACTGAGTCCATAAGTCACGGCTAATCCCGCAAGGCTTGGATCAATCACTCCAGTAGGTATAGAGATTAAGAAAACAAGTGAAAAGGCAAATGTAAGTGAAGATAACATATCAAGGCGAAAGCAAAGCCATTCCATTGCTCCAGCTGAATAAAATTTAGGCCTAGAGTAACCATCACTAAGCCTCATGTTGTCGCCACGGAATCTTGATTCTTGATTGAAACTCCTGATGGTTGTTGACCCTGAGATCGTTTCAGCAAAGTGCTGAATCAGTGGGGCTTTGCATACTCCAACTAAACGTGAGAGTTCTCTTGCTGCAGCTATGTAATATCTCTGCACAGTTGAAATCTTATTATTACAGAATCAACTCATATGGACGACTAGATTAGAATGAGACAGTACCTGATACCATATGGAGGCAGCAACCACAGGGATGAAGACAAGAAAAACCAACCAAGAAACCTGAGACATAACTCCAATGATTCCTGTCAGCTGAATGACTGTGATAGCAACTGATCCGAACTGATATGGTATGTCCAAATCCACTGCAGACTGGTCTGTAGAAGCCTGTAGCATAAGACGGAAAAGAAAACATTGATCAACAAATAGAGAAATATGGAAACCATCTAATAACTATAGTGTCCAGAGACATACTCTATTCATGATTCTTCCACTTGGTGTGGAATCAAAGAAAGACATCGGCGAGCGGAAGATGCAGTGGTGCATCTTATGAAACAGTTCAGTAGCAGTCTTGTAACCAGCGGTGACAAGAAGTGTAGCTCTAACAAGAATGCATAAGGAACTTCCAACGGCTAAAGCAACATACACAATCATTAACGTGGAGATGTTCACAGGAGCTTCTACATCTTTAGAAACAGGAGTAGCCCAAGCCATCCAGTAATTGCTTCCAATCTGTAGAAGCTGAAACAGAACTTGTGCCAACACTATGAAAGGCACAAGAGCTCCTCCGTAGGCTAGTGTGATATATTTCCAGTATACATCCAAAGCGACACTACCTTTCTCCCTCTCTTCCTCTTGCACAAGTTGTCTTTTGGTCTCCCCAGTGTCTGGCTTATCGCTCTTCAAATCTTGAGTTTCTTGTTTCCCATCAAACCCAATAGCCTCTTCTTCGCCGCCTAAAGCTGGTTTCTCAGAGACAGAACTAGCATCAACAGAACCAACTACTGCAAGAGCCTCCTGATGAGCACCTATAAGCTCCATGAAATCTGTTCCAGAGCTGAGGATATCATTGTATTTTCCAGCTTGGCTGATCCTTCCATCTTTCATGACCTGAAAAACAAGACAGCAACAGGTAAGAACTCTACTTGAAAAGATAGAAGTAACTCAATACTATTCACATACCAGTATAAGATCAGCAGCAGGTAAGAACTCAACTTGGTGAGTTACATATATAACTGATTTGGAAGACAAAAGCCCCAGCAAAACTTCCTGTAAGGACAATAATAACGAAACTCAATACAATGCAGTTCAAAAAGATAAAGATCACACTAATGTCTAAGAAGTACCTTAAAGAGATGTGACCCTGTGTGAGCATCCACAGCACTAAAAGGATCATCAAACAGGTAGATATCAGCATCTTGGTAGAGAGCACGTGCAATCTGTATCCTTTGCTTTTGTCCACCACTCAGATTGATACCACGCTCCCCTATAACAGTCTGATCACCAAACGAGAGTATCTCCAGATCCTTACTCAAAGAACATGCTTCAAGCACCTTCTCATACCGTTCTCTTTCCATTGGCTTACCAAACAAGATGTTATCCTCAATTTTACCACTCTGAATCCAAGGAGACTGTGCAACGTAGGCCTTTGTTCCACAAACCTTAAGACTTCCAGATACTTTTGGTACTTCTCCAAGTATAGATGAAAGCAAGCTTGATTTCCCAGAGCCAACAGTACCACAAACTGCAACTTTCATCCCAGGAAGGACCTTGAAGTTGATGTCTTTTAGAGTTGGGTTAGCAGATGAAACATCCCAAGATAAAGTGCTGTTGGTGACTTCCACAGCTATGTCTGAACCTCCCTGAGGAAGTGTCTCCACAACATCTGGCTGCAAGTTGTCTAGACAGAGATAAGATGCAATTCCTATCAAGAGAGACTTTAGTCTGCACAACCATGGAGATAGTGTCTGGAAGATTGTAGATTGGCTCTTGAAGAATCCTGAACGTTGCAAGAGCTGAGAGTATCTTACCAGACTCAAGTGGGATGCCAAGAAGTATACAAGCACCAAAGGTAGAGACTGACACCAAAGTAGGAGCTCCCCAGAAAACGAAAGCTTATAACAGCTGAGTTATACACATACTTCTTCAACCATCCTTCCTCAGACTTCCTAAGATCAAATATCTTGGACAGAAACTTCATCTCCCATCCTTGAAGTTTGAGGATCCTCATGTTTCTCAAGATCTCAGATGTTGACTTCATCCTGTTATCTTTGGCTTCCATTAACTTCTCCTGAAACCTCTCTTGCATTCTCCCAAATGGGAAGTTCACAAGCATGACTAGAATGGTAGCAATCAAAGCCGCTATTGAAGCTAATCCAAGATTCCTATACAATATCCACAAAGCTAGACCAACTTGTAACAAAACCATCCATGGATCATGCATGTACCAACTAAAGTTACCAATCCTCTCAGCATCCACAGTCATGAAGTTTATAATCTCCCCACTTGTGCGTCCTTGCTTTGAATGGCATGAAAGAGTCAGACCCTTCTCGTATATCATTGCCACCAAGGAAGATCTCATCCTGATTCCAACCTTCTGTAACCTAAAGAACCAATGTCTCTGCGAGAGACACTCCACAAGCTTAGCGAGAAAGAAAGTGATGACTAGCACATACCCTTCGTTGTTGTACTGTCTACGTCCGTTCAGGTACTGGACGAATGTATCAATGAGTGCTGGTCCAACGTATGATGCTATCGTGTAGATGAAAGCAAAGAATGCAGTCACTAGAATCTCCCACTGAGCTGAGAAGAACAATGCTTTTAAAAGCTTGAACGTTGTCACGCCGCCACTTCTCTCACTCTCAACACCACCATCTGATGATGATTCAAGCATACTCCTGAACTTAGGTGCTAAGCCAACTACACTGTCACTTTCATGAAGCTGTGGAACATCTTCTAGATCAAGAGCTTTCTTGTTTCCAATCTCTATTAATGGACCCATCCAAGAGAAAGTCAAGAGTCTGAGAATGCCAGCTCTAGAGTAAGGAGTAGCCTCATCACCAACGTTAGAATCTCCATTCAACAGTGGCTCTTCCAAAACTCCATTACTGTTGCCTGTAGCTTTCTTGAAGAAAGCTACATAGCCGAGAAGCAAAGCAGCACTAAAAGAAACTATATCGTACGCTAGAAGATGAACATGTACGGTCTCTTGTCTCTTGTACATAACCACAAGAGAGTAGCAAGAAAGAGCGAGATAGAAAACCAACCAGATCCTAAGCAAAAACGGAGACTTTCTCTGCTCATAATCACTGCAACGATACAAGCAAACCGACAAAACCCCCCAAGACACCGCTGCTAATAGAAACCCGACCAGAGACACTAGCTGCTCTTCATCTAACCAGTCACTCTCGTACCAGTAGAAACCACTCAAGGACGTCAACACGAGATTAAGTAGAGACAGAACTAAACTACAAAACAGAACCGACTTAAACCCGAACCCTCTCTCAACTTTTAACCTCTCCGTAACAGAACCAAAACCATTGCTTCCCCTAACTTTGTTATGAACCCATGAACAAAACAGAACCAGCAACAAAACAGCGTGCAAGAGACCAGAGACACACCTTGGTTCCAAAAGAAAAGACCCAGATTCCGAGAACGACAAGAACGTTGTTAACATACCGTTAGCCTCCGTGTAACCCAGAAAGTCCATAGCTTTTCTCTTCTCTGTTTTCTCTCTGTTTTCTCTCTGTTCTCTCTCTGTTCTCTCTCTCTGTTTCTTCTCTGTTTCTCTCTGTTTTCGAATGATTTGGTACAGAGTGTTCAACGAAGGAGAAGTACTTATAAAAGAGTTGACGAGAGTGAATGTAAGCAACCCTTGGAGAGCACGCTCAAGAAAATGCGACGAAAGGAAGAGAAAAACGTTACCTCTCTACCTAAGACCCCACCAAAGGCGAGGATACGGCCACTTTGGTGGCGAAAAGGGTTCTTCTTTCTTTTTCTCGCTTTACACGGATCTTTATTATAAAACTTTGACTTTATTGTATTTAAAGTCATTCACATGTTGTATAAACAAATCTTGTTACAATTGTTAGCCTAAAACAGGATATTCTGTTTTTTTTTAATCTCTCCGTTTTGTTGTAATTTATTTAGTTTTCCTGTTTTAATAAAGTGACATTATTTGTTACCCAAAATATATAGATACTAGACCTACTTTTAAAGATAAAGAAGAAACCAATTTTGTTAATGATTATTTACCTATATGCATATTAATAACCACTATACTCACTGAAAAAATATTTAGTTTTGAATATTTTTGGCAATAAATCACAAATCATAGCAAAAAAAAAATTATCAGCTACACGAATAAAATATCACTACATGATAAAATATTGGGCAAATATCTCATATAACCATTTTTAAAGTTTTTGTCACAAAAATAACATTCAAGAACAAAAATAACCAAATTAGCTTTTAAAAAAAATTAATATTTTTTTAATTTTTTCAATTTTAAACCTCACTTCCAAAACTCCACCTATAACTCTAAACCCTAAGTTTAGATTAGTTAATCCAATAGGTATAAATGTATATTTACACCTTTTAATAAAGTTTATTTTGGTTATTGTTTTCTTTAAATGTTATTTTTGTGACAAAAACTTTTTTAAGTCTATCTTAAAGTATTTCTCTAAAATATTTTAACAAAAAATAATAATATCAAAAATTACACAAAACTATATGATTCACATGATATCATCCATCAACTATTTTATGTTGTATTGCTAAAAATGTGTTGGACTTGGAATCCGACAACTTCTAATGATGTTGTGACATATTTCACATATTTTAGTTTTATAACATTGCATTTGACTACTTGATCTAATTATTTACTTAAGTTTTTGATTTTTTATATATGTGTCATAGTTTGTTTTAAGAGGTTGGTTGGTAATTTTTTTGTTAGTTGAATTCTAATTCTGACACACTTCTATCAGATTAATGGTTATGTTGGTACCAACATAACCCATTATACTTCATAAATGTTGTCATGTGAATTATATGGGTTAGTTCGTATAGTTTTGATACATTTTCATACAAATATTTAATTATGTGGTGTATATTTCATCTAGATAGCAATTATTTTTGCCAAATTAAAATCATAAGTAAAATATCTACCGTCTAAATTTTGAGCAAAACTTAAAACTACAGCATCACCCAATCAGATCCTAAAGGATATAATCATATTCATTATTTATTTCAACTGTGTTGACTTTTCAACTACTTTGCTTGTTAGACTACTGATTTAGTAGAAAGAGAGTTGGTTCGTTATGTCTCTAATTTGAGATAATTTACTATATATCACAAGATATTAGTAACAATTTATATTGGGTTTGTCAAATAAGTAAAAAAAATTAAACAACTGATCTTGGGTTCAGTGAGAGATTAAAAATTTCGTCGTTATGCCTCTCTTCTAAATGAAGTTGTCCTCCCTCTGCTTCTAAAATTTATGATTCAAGCTTCAATGTTTACGTACCATGTTTGGTTTGCCTTCTTATGTTTCATTTATATATATATGGTTTTTAGTTAGAATTCTGACACACTAATAATACCATAGTACTATGTTACATGGAATCGGAAGCAAATACGTAGAAATAAAATCATATAAAAGCATCGAAACAAAATTTTATAAAAATTAAGAAGCGGATTCGTATTGGAAACATATATTCACACACACATATAAGAAAAATTTTACAAAATTTATGAGTAAAAAATATGTGTATGATTCAAACTAAAATTAAAGCATTTATTCATTTATAATAATTTTAAATAATTTCACATTAAAAATGTGAAAATACACATGAATAAAGTTTATAAGAAATTACTATATTAATTATTTTTAATTTTTCATAAATAATTGACACATTATATTTGAATATATATGATATTACTCTAATAAAAAATTCAAATGAAAAACGTGATTTTAAAATAGAAAAGTAAGCTTTCAACGTATTTTTAAATAAAATATTGAAAAAACGTTTTAGAAACGAGATTTCGTAAATTTTTACGAGGTTCTAATTTCGATTCCAATTCTGAAGCGAGAAACGGACGTTCGATGAAGTTTTCGTGCAACCTAGCCAGACCAATACTGCATTAACAATCGGTATCATTTGGTGATCGTTGTGTACAAACTAGCTCTTGATCTGGAAAGGGAAGAAGAAGAAGATGAACAAAATAAGGTTTTTACAAAATAATAATAAAAGTTAACATTTGACATATTTTCTTTTGCCCATTTTCATGTAAAACAAATTATCATCATCTTTAATGGTGAAAGTCGACAAAAGAAAAAAGTAAAGCAGTTTACAAAAGTATAATACTGTTTTGATAAATATTTAAAGTATCATACTATACTTTAAAAATAAAGTTATTAGATCGATTATTTTGTAACTTTATCATTCACTGGTCACCACTTATGGTCCAACACTTATTAAAAGTTAAGAATATTTGGGAACTTGTCTTCATTCATAGTGCTAGGTGCACAAAATTTCTTGGGAAGAAAAACAAAGAGATATGTTAAAGATTGGGCCGCAAGTAAGTAGAAAAGTCTCTGTGTTTTTGTCAGTCAATGACTACTAGTCTTTGTCTCACAATATCAATATAATAGTATATGCTTTTTCTTTTCTTATAATAATGACATTATGATATGGTCAGTGATCAAAGAGACCACACAAGTCCGTAGTCTAATCATGTAACCATGTTGATATGTTCACAAACATAGCCACTGGGCCGTAAAGTACCTTTTTTTTTCTTTTCTTTCCACAAGTCTTTGTCTAAACTTTTCCTCTTGCCACTTACATGTAAATGGGCATCAAATGAAAGAAAAGTCTAACGCATTCACAAATTACATTACATGGTTGGATATAAAGTTGTTTTTAGCTTTTGTTTTGTCACATTATCATGGAATCTTTTTCATTCTAGTTAACAATTTCTGCTGAATTTGGAGTCTGAACTCTTTGTATACTCTGCGGAAAAACGGCCGATTAGTACCTCAACTAGGATCATATTGCCTTATCAGTACCCAAACTATTTGACTGTGCAGATTTGTACTTGATCTAATAAAAATTTGAAATCGGTACCTGAACTAATAAAAAACGGCTTTTACGTACATGTGACCGACAACATGTCAGGTAACCGGTCATATTTATTTGGAAAATGCTGACGTGGAAGAAACGACGCCGTTTCAACTAGTGAAAAAAATATGCGCATATGAAGATTGAACCCGGGTCTCTCTTAAATAAAGAGCACATCATTAACCAATTGTGCTAGTATAAAAACCTCGTTAATGTATATTTATGTATATTTGTGCTAGTATAAAAACCTCGTTAATGTATATCTTTAATAATCTGATTATTTTATATTTTTCTAATAATATATATTTATGTAATTGTTTTGTCATTTTAAAACTATAGTAATAAATTAAACTTATATCAAATGTTTGATAAATATTATATCAAATAATTTTATTTAATATAAATATAACTTGTTGAAATTAATATTAGAAATCTACTTATTAAAAATTAGTATTAGAAATCTATTTATTAGAAATTAGTATTAAAAATCTAGTTATATGATTTTGTTTTTGTAAAGAAACAATAATTCTCCACTAGCATAAGCGGTTAATGCTTGCATTGCATGTGTGCTGAACCCCGGTTCGATTCGCGGTAAGTGTTCATTTTTTCCTAACTTAAAACGACGTTGTTTTGGTTAGAATAAGATTATTCATCCACGAACCGGTCCACCTCAGCATGTTACTGACACGCTGTCGGTCGTAGGTACGAATAAGCCATTTTTTATAAGTTCAGGTATCGATTTCAAATTTTTATAAGTTGAGATACAAATATGCACAGTAAAATAGTTTGGGTATTGATAAGGCAATATGAACCTAGTTGAGGTATTAATCGGCCGTTTTCCCTATACTCTGCCACAAGCTTTGAGAAACAAGACAACTTGGCGGCCATTCTTTTTATCCGTTGGTCAAGAAAGGATGATCCTACATTTGAAGTAAGAGCATCCACATCAATGAACCCCTCTCTGGGATTCAAGTTTTGATTTTTTTATTATTAATTTTTTTTTCTTTTTCTTTTCGATTTAAAAAAAAAAAAAAAATTTAGACCACTCTCGGGCCGCCACGTGTCGTGTGGCCCGCGCTACAGTGATGAATCGGGTTCATCCCAGAGAAGCTGCAAGAGAGAGGTTCATCACTGTAGCATTATTATATTTTTTTTTTTTTGGGAATGCGTGTGAATCTCCCCATTGAACCCTCAATGGGGATGCTCTAAGCCGCTTAATAAACAATGACAATCATTTCATCTGACGAGATTAAAATAATACTCCGTGTCCATGTTTTTAAAAAAATGTTTCAAAAGATATATTTAACATTTTCAATACATTTTATTAGATCATAATAGTAAATTATATTTTTCAAAAAATAAATTGTATTTACTAAATTTTGATTAGCTAAAAATTACGAAGTATATCTAAATATATAAAAATAATATATTTCTAATTAAAATTTAATGTTTCATCATGTGTGAAAATTCTAAAACATATATTTTTTTAAACGTAGAAAGTAATCATATAGTTGTATTTGTGATTGTAATATTCTCCAAGTTAATCATATTGGTTAGTTGAATATCTATGCATAATGCCAAATTAGCAAGGCATTGTCAACTACATTAAGTTTGTGGACAAACTCACATTTTCTGTATTAATAATATCAACTTGTATCTTTTTCTCGTTTATGTTCATACTTATAGTCAAATAAAGATCTCAGAGGAATACAAAAGAAGAAAATATTGTACTTAATAATAAAAAGTGACAATCAAAAACAATTAGTAAACACACACAAAAGATTCCTTTGAACTTGCTTACTTGCAGATTTGTTCATTAACTAAGAACAAGGATGATTAACAGAGAATGCAGATTAAAGAGGCTCTCAAAAAGATGATACAGGGATTACCAGTTCTATGCAATGTTATTGATCTGAAACAGTCTGTTCATTCAATGCAAGTGCATCACCTGGGAAGAAGAACTTTGGTTAAGAACAAGTGTCGAGATAGTGTGAGGTAGATTCTAATTTGATAAATACTCATCTAAAACATTCAGTTTTCACTAACTAGACACATTAGTCTGAGCTGTAGTCAGAACAAGGAGAGGATAGAGCTTTATTTTTTTCTTACTAGTTCTTACCATTGCAGTCACGGTTTGGTCTTCAGAGCTTCACCTCCACATCAACACCAGCAGGAAGATCAAGTTGCATCAAGGAATCAATGGTTTGAGCAGTAGGGTAGAGAATATCAATCATCCGCTGGTGCGTCCTGATCTCAAAATGGAACCTTGCATCCTTGTGAACGTGAGGAGACTTGAGAACACAGTAGATACGCTTCTTGGTTGGTAACGGTACAGGACCCATCGTCTTTGCATTAGTATTCCTCGCAGCGTCAAGTATCTGCTTGCATGAGTCTTCAATAAGAGGCACCCAGTATGATCTAAGCTTGATCCTAATCTTTTGCTTTGGTGCCATCTGCTTACAAGAAAACACAACTCAACTTCACCAAACAAAACAATGAATCTCCACAAAACCTCCAAAGAAAACATAACCCTGGTGTGACAAAAGATTTCAACTTCAGTCAGATTACACGACATCATTCCCATCTAAACATGATATTGGTCTGAAAACTATCTATTGAATGTTATTTCTCAATACACAGAAGACAGCTCAGCGTAATGTAAGAGCGACTTGAACCAAGAAAACACAAAACCAAAACACAATGACTCTCCATAAAACCTCCAAAGACAAATCTCAGAGTACACAACATCAGTCTCATTTAAAAATGATTACTTTCATGTAGTGAACTCTCTAACTGCAATGGAACATACCTTATCCGAGTCTACACTGATCGAGGAAGAGCTCGGAACCTGAATCACAACACACAGATCAAACTATGTAAGATAAAAGTCCACCAGAACAAACACTAAACACATAAAGGGAGCAACTTTATTAGCAGATACGGTAGAAATCCGACAGGATGATGTTCTGACAAAAACAGCTGTTCCCTACATGTCTACATTGTCTCTTTGCAAACAATCAATAATCAGAGAAAAGAGACACAGAGAGGGAGAAAGTGTATACATCGGAGACGGGTTCATCGAGAGTTTCTAAAGATAAGGTTTCGGGAGCAAGGAGAGCATAGAGACTTTCTGTTTGGTATAAAACGGAGAGGTAGGATTGGAGAAAGAAGGTAATATGAATGAAGTTACAGAAGAAACCGCCATCGAATATCAAAACAGAGGATCGATTGCTCTTCTTCTTCTTCTTCTTCTTCTGAAGACTCCTCAGTTTCTTCTTCCGTAGCTTCGCTTCGAGAGTTATCCATTATCCAAAACCTTATTAATGTATGGATCTTTTAAACCCATATAAAGCCCATTATATGGCCCAATATAAAAATCCGAAATTTTCCACCACGAGCACGTGTACTAACAAAAGTATTCGCTTTCCTTTTAATTGGTGCAAATCATCGTTTTAAAATTGTTGTTACATCGTTTGGGATAGGCTTTGGGAATGATTGGTTAAGCTGTAGATGTAGAAGTTTAATGTATAGTTTTTAACTTTTTATTGTTGTAAAAGTAGATATTAAAACTAAGTACTCTAATAATTGATTTAAGAAAAAAATATAAAACATGAAAAATGTTGTAGATAATGCAGTTAGACTTTAACTTTAAAATAAAGATAGATCATAATTGGTTATGACGGGTAAGTGGTAATTCAAAAATAAAAGATAAAATACTAAGTTGAACTTCAACCAATCATACTTTTATATTTGTTTGCTTTATATTGACAAAATGGATAATGCCTTATACAAATTTCTATGTGAATTTATGGATCAAACATACTACCGTTTTTAAAAACTAGGGATCAAAAGTCTAATTAAACATTGTAGGTGATTGAAATATAAGTCATGATTGGATAGATAAGTAATAATTATTAATCAAAATTGTGAAATTCTCTTCAAATCTACTATACTATATGGAGCAAAATTTTCAAATAGACATATTTAAATTTTTGTCATGAAAATAAATTTAAAAATGATGAAAATATATATTTTTATTTTAAAATTTCTATTTACAAAAAAAAATCTTACTTCCCAAAACTACCCTATAATTTTAAACTCTAAATATAGATTATTTAATTTAGGAGGTATAAATGTATATTAAAATCTATTTTACTTATTTTCTTTCTTTAAAATTTATTTTAGTGACAAAAAAAATTAAGTATATCTTAGGATATTCCTCCACTAATATTCAAGATATTCGAATAGCTAAGTAGAACCCATGCATACCCGTAAGATGCAGATCACAGAATATCTTTATTAAGTTCCTTTATTTTTTACTCTCTTTTTTTTGAAACTTTGATTAGTTTTGTTTTGTTGCAAACATTTTCTATTTAAAACATGGAAAGAAAGATTATAGGCGTTTTGTTGTTTACACGCTAAGTAACCCGTAAACACATGATATTTTTGGTGAAATGAATTTGAACCAAATTCAAAACAAACACATATTTAATATTATTTTCCCTTTTGGATTTATCTTAACATGATTTTTTGGTTTAGTATAGTTTTATCTACTTCACCGTCCCGTTTCCATGCATGCCCATTTTTTTCCACATTCATTGCTTATTACACTAATTATTTTTGGTTTGTCAACTAGAAGGACAATGACATTCTGAAAAATTCTCCACACGACCTCACTATATATCGAAACTTGCAACACCAATCATTGTTTAAAGCCGCTTCTGTTCCATTTTGTTAAATTTTGTATCAACATGGCCACATATATTAATATTTTACCAAACTATGGTAACACACGATATATATAGTTTTCTATCAGCATTACATAAATATCACCTGAATGTAAATTCCTATAGCATATTGCATATTGTGTTGTTAGTAATAGAAAAAGAAAATCTAAATTATAGCAGAAAAACGTATATATAAAGAATTGGCAAGATAACCAAACAAACATGGTTGAGTGGTATGAAGGATTTGAAAAATTGTTAAACATTTTGGGTTCAAAACTTATCATCTCGTATATATATCCATTTGTGTGGTCAGATGACATTATTATCTAATTTTCATTACGAACAATTATGTCTACCTAACGTCATTAGTTACACTTATAGAGAATTATACGCTTGAACCTTGGTCGCCGGATAACTTGGACTATAAAGAAAATGGCTTAGAACATTCGCTAGAAAGTAACTTTCTTAAAATCAAACCAATAATACTCCAAAGGAAACAAAGATTAGTTGACAATAAAAAGTAGGTCTAAGCATTCGAGTCTTTGGGTCGGGTCGAATTCGGATTGGACGTTGTCGGGTCCAGATCCTTCAAATCTTAGATATTTAGACCTAATAAGATAATTAGAATTTGTCGGTTTAGATTCGATTTGGGTCATATTGAGTCCGAGTCGGTTCGGATCATCGATAGTTAGATCCAATAAGGTAATTAAAATTTACCGGATCAGTTTTTATTTGGTTTCGGATCGGGTTATGTTCGAGTCATGTCTAATTCAACCCAAAAAATACCCAAAACACAAAAATACTTAAAAATATTTAGATGCCCAAATTTTTTTTAAAATTTTACCCAAAATCTGACCTCAAGACATGAACAATATCCGAACTTTTATCCGATTATTATATTTTTGAAATTTTAAAATTTTACTTGAAACCCAAAATCATACCCGAAAAATTCAAATCTAAGACTTAAAAAATACACATAATACCAAAAATATAGTACAACACTCATATATACCTAATATATATTAGAAGTTTTGAGTATTTTGAATACTTCATTAGGTCTCGCACTCAAGTTGGATCCAAGACTCGCGAGTTCTCCACGACAAGAATCACTATGGTAAAAGGTCAGTACAATTTCTACCTAAACCGAGATTTTTCGGGTCGGTTTCATGTCGAATCTGGATAAAATGTCTAGGCCTAATAAAAGGCGAACATATATTATTTTTATCAACATGATGAGAAAAGAAAACACCTTTACCACGTGGCATGCAGAGTCAGAACAAAAGGGCACTTTGGTAAATTCGTTTCCAGATTCCCAATTGGCATAATTGTCCTAGTAACTTCTATATATACCAAAGCCAATGAGTATAAACTTTTGCACAACCACACTTAAGTCTTCAAGCTGAGCACTCCTTGTATACCTTTCTTATTATCTTTCATTACTCACTCACAGAATCAAAGAGAAAACCAGAGATATGGATCAAATAAAGCAAGAATTTCTAAAGAAGCTTACCAAGTTCATAGTAATTTCGATATGGGTTTCATCTCTTTTAGTCACTCACAACTTCTATCTATATAGATTCATAATTCAACTTGTAACACACGCGGTAGATAAGAAGTACATGTTCCTTCTATGCAATGGTCTCTTAGCGTTTGTGGCTAAGTGCATCGTTACGTCAAAACCAGTCGATGAAGGGTGGAGTAAGACTGATAAAACCTTTGATTACCAAGATTTTGAGAGTTACGATGCCATATTGGAGCTAGAGTATGATCCTGCTTACGAAAGAGGTTCAGAGTTTTTTCTTGCAGAGGAAGTGAGTACAAAAGATCAAGAAACCGATGATGAGAAGGTAGAGAAAGAAACCAAAGAAGATCAAGAAACCGAAGAAGAGAAAAAAGAAGAAGAAGAGTATGATGAGCCATTAACAGATACTGGTGATCTAGAGGAGGAGGAGGAGGAGGAGGAGGATAATGTGGGAGTGGTGAGGGAGGAAGAGATGAACAAGAAGTTCGATGAGTTCATTAGAAAGATGAAGGAAGAGCTTAGAATCGAAGCTAAACGGCAATTAATCGTTGTCTGATTTCTAGTTAAGTTAGTAATCATGTTTAAGTTTAAAACGCATGCAATAAGGTCGAGTTTTCTAGACTCTTCTTCATGTCACTTGTACTTTGAGAATCTCCTTTTATATGGAATCCTTTTATATTGCAACTCGCGTTACACTATTTATAATAACAATGTGTTTAGAACTAGTAGACACGACGGCATCTTTGTAAATATTTGGTGTATTTGATATCACATAACTGTCCAAACAATTGTGTCATCGAGTAAAAAAACATAAAAATGTTTTGAAACCACACGTAAAATCTACTCTATGAGAAAAAAGCATGCAATCATTTATATTTGTGAGAATGTCACTTAGTCTTTTTTAACTCTTTATATTATGCAAAAGGGAGCTCATCATATCAGAGAAATGCATGCAATACAACTAGAGAATAATTTTAGTACGTATAATTATCATCATATCATGATCAGCGTATGGCTATATGCACATGTAAATAGTCTATACACGTTATCATAGCGATCTCTATTATTAGTTCTATATCATAGACTGATGTACTACTATACATTATTTGCTATGTGTTTGTTGTCTGCACCCGATGGTATCCGGAATAATGCTGCTACGTACACGTGTATTTATGCATATAATGAATTTTCAACTAAAATTTAGTATGATATTTGAATTTATGATTTCATGGACGTTTTAAAAAAAAATTAATATGATTGATTTTCTTGATCTCAGAACTATTGAATTGGTCGACATGAAACATAAATTACAATGTTTATGAAAAGTGAAAATATCTGGTGCCATGTAAAGTGTAAACTATGCGAATACATGGATCTGATAAACCATGAAAAGAAAATGTATCACTATTACTAGATTTTCTTAATATGGTAGTAATGAACCCTAAAATCATAATCTTTTTTTTGAAAGCATAAAATCACAATATTAAGTAGAGATTTTAGACTCATTTTACAGTTTACATATCAATAATAATGTTACGTCAACAAGAAAATCTAGTAATGAACCCTAAAATCATAATCTTTTTTTGAAAGCATAAAATCACAATATTAAGTAGAGATTTTAGACTCATTTTACAGTTTGCATATCAATAATAATGTTACGTCAACATATACAGAGTGTGCACACATGATTCATCTATCCATATGCAAATAATGGAGCACTTATCAACGTATAATCGAATCTAAATTAAAAAGGTGAATTTAGTTTTGCTTTAAAGACTCGATAGATTCTCTCCTCTTCGCTTTACTTTGGACTTCCATACTTTTTTTCAGTTTCCCACTATCCTACCTATCCACACCAGTCTCAAAAATAATAATTAATTTGGTTATTTTCAAAATGGTGTTACACTGAAGCTTAATTTGAAATTTTCTAGTCATTAGATTTTCACCTTTTGCCAAAACGGTTTAACAATATTAGCAACACGTTCTATTTTATGTGATATAGATCTTTTTTCTAGTGGTCTCTAGAGAGGTTGGTATTAAAAGAATATGATTTAACAGAAATTGCACCCAATAACAAAAATAACAAAAGCCACTCACAAATTAACCAAAATCACATTCTCTCTCTTTTTTCTCTTCCTATCTCTTTCCACCCTTTCTCTAATTTTTATTTATTTCACAAATAACCCCTTTAATTAATCTCATTTGATCAAACCTGTTACTCAACAAAAAAATGATAACATCAGAAAGAAGTAATGTTAGTATGTTAAATGCATCAAATAAACAAGGATGGGATAGTTGAAGTGTATGAATAATGAATATTAAGTATTCGATCCATATTATATACTATATGATTACAATATACAACTATGATAAAAAATACAACTATAAATACATTTAAATTTTCTTTTGGTTATAGTAAGTAATTAAGCTTAAGAAAATGCCCGAGAGCGGAAGATCTATCGAATAATAATAATATACGACCTTGACACAACATAACATGTCCACTCGTGACTCGTGTTCATACATGTATGAGAAAGAAGATGAGATGACTATATAAACGGGTCAATTAAACTCAAAGTGATATGTTGATGTTAGGCTGTGACTGCAACATGTTTGTAAGTCTTCCAAACAAACGACTTTATGCATCTAGGTTTGTATGATTGTATAATACCTAACATGGTAATCAATGAGAGAGTGTATCAATCAATCGTGGAGCTATTTACACATACTAATAATCCAAATTTGAAAATAAAGTAAAACTGAAAGAAGCATGGAGAAGAAAACAATAAACTCAATCAGTGGATAACCAAAACCAAACAAAAAAAGAATCAAGTTGTAACAGTATAAACAATTAGACTCTCTTAGATATAAGTGGGTCCAATTGATATTGAGAGGAAAATTGATCAAATTCAACAAATACAATCATAAGCTCAATAATGCTCGAACAGCTAAAGTCAAAAGACCATATTAGTATTTGTAAGATCTTTATATCAAAAAAAAAAATCGTAAAAGATGTCACAGGACTCGTAAACGTGTAAAACAAATCAGTATTTTGGGGAAAGATCATGCATATCAGATGCTATTGTTTGAGTTTATATGGAAAAATGGATGACAAAAGCAAATAGATGCAAATTGTTTTCAAGTATGTGAAAGGAAGCTATGGTGCATAGTTCAACTCTTGTCTGATTTTTTTTTTAACTGAAACTTATAAAACAAAAATTTTGGTGAAAGGGATTTATGGAGATGGTGAAGTTGGACAACCATAAAAAGCAAATGATGAGAGAATGAGAGGTCAAGTTTGGGGTAAGAGTAATCAGTGGTTTGTTCCTTGAGGCCTGTGGGTGCAGTGAACTAGAAGAATGATGTATTAGATATAGAAAGTATATAATGCTCTAATGTTCATATTATTCTCATTATGTGGTATATACTAACTTCTTTTCTTGTACACATTATACTATGTATATATGATTATTTTCAGAGCCTTGCTCAATCAAATAACATACACAATTCCATAACCTAATATGATGGACCCAACATTCCTCATACTCATGAGTAATTTTTGAACTGATTACCAATAAGCAGTTAGTCTAGTGGATAAAACTATTAGATCATCTATTAGATGTATAAAGAATGATATATTTGATTCTCACTGAAAATGATCTACTCTCTTAGTGAGAGTTAATTTACATGGTTTGAACCTCATTCTATAACGATGTACGTACTTTTGAACTCATAGCATTTTAATCATTAAGTAAGAAACTGGAATTGATGAGTAAAGAGTGTCAATAGATGGTTAGAGCTAAGCAGGGGTGGAGACAGTAAAGAAGGAGTGGGGTCAGCTGACCCCACTATTTTTCTTTAAAAAAAATTATTTTTACTTAAGAAAAATAGTAAAATATTTATTTTTACATAAGAAAAATTATATTGAATCCACTAGAAATAAAAATTTATCCCTATTAATTTTTTTGACCCCAATACAAAATGCTAAGTGCCATACTATCTGATCCAAAAATGAAACTTTTCAGTTAGCTCTAATCGCCGGATTCAAGTTTTCTCGGTTGAGTCATACCGAGCTTTGGATCAACCTCTTGGGGGCATTGTGGGTGCTCCTACGAGACTATGGTATGTTGTCTGGGTCGGATAAGTTACTTGTGTACCATTTAACTAGGCAACTTTTGATTTTAAATCTACAAGTGTGGCATATAGCTTGCAATGGTACACGACACAAGCTCAAAAGAACATCTAGTGAATTGCAGGAAATGGCGATAAGTGATCTCCACCAAGATTACGAGGTTAGGATTATGTTATATAATTTATGCTATTGTATATGCATGTTCATCTTCATAACAGAAATTAACTATAACATTCAACAAGGAAACTCGAAACTTCAAATTTTAAAAATGGTAAAAAAAAATCGCAAGAGATACATGAAGTGATTGAATAGGAGTGTTCTTTGTTACTAGTTATCTGTATGATATGAATGAACTAAGGCCTTTCATATTCTGACTAAAAGACAAGCCAATCAACGATTGTTAATATGGTTTATAATTAAAAATCTTATGCGCTTGACTTCATTGCCATGTCCTCAGATTCCTACTAAGCTCTTACTCATCACTGACACCATGGCACTTGCTATTTGGAAATAGACTGACCTCTGTACAGTATATTCTTTTCTGTCTTCTCGGTTCACTATGTTCATGTTCTATACTCTGATTTCACTATTATATATGATAAATAAATTAATAAATGTATTTGTGATATCAAATGTTGATATGGCCGAGTTGGTCTAAGGCGCCAGATTAAGGTTCTGGTCCGAAAGGGCGTGGGTTCAAATCCCACTGTCAACATTACTCTTTTTTTCTTTTTTTTTATGTCATTAAAAATAGTAAAAGACAACATTTGAAAAAAAAAAAAAAAAAAGGAAACCGAATGTAATGTTTTTATTTTCCGCGAGAATATATATATATATAGACAAATCGGCCAAACCGAAGCAGCTCCTCCAAAAAAAAACCCTAAGCGCACAGTTTCTGCAGAGGATTTTCGATCGAAACTATCAACAAAAGCGATCACTATGGGCTCCAGATCTCGGACCGAAACTTTCCAGTCCAGAGATGGCGCAAGTCCAGGGTACGTCTTCTTCTTCTTCTTCCCTAGCTACATCCTTGCATATGTTTTGTTCCATATGATGAATGAAACAATCAGTTTAAGTTTATGTTTCGTTCGGTTCGAATGTGTGGTTGCAGGAAAATATTCATCGGAGGATTACACAAAGACACAACCAACAGTAAGTCCTCCTTGTCTCCGTGTGTTTGTTCTGTACCTAGCTCATGTGATTGGTTTTTACTACTGCAGCTGAGTTCAATAACCACTTTGGCAAGTACGGAGAGATTACAGACTCAGTGATAATGCGAGATCGACACACTGGTCTCCCTAGAGGTTTCGGTTTCATCACCTTTGCTGACCCTTGTGTTGTTGATAAAGTTATCGAAGACACTCATATCTTCAGTGGCAAACAGGTCTAGTAGCCTTCACTCTGTCATTGATTATTACTTTATCTGATGTTTAGCATCTGTTTAATCTTGATCAATACGGTTGTTCTTGGACCAGGTTGAGATCAAGAGGACTATTCCTAAAGGTGCTGGTGGTGGTGGTAATCAGTCTAAGGATTTCAAAACTAAGAAGATTTTTGTTGGTGGTATACCCTCTTCTGTTACTGAAGGTATATTATTATTATTATTATTATTATTATTATTACCTGTCTCTTGGCTTCTCTTGAAGGTAATGCTTTCTCATGAGTTTTTTGTACTTATTGTTGTTTGTTTTTGTTGTTCAGATGAGCTTAAGGAGTTCTTTGCCAAGTATGGGACCATAGTTGAACACCAGATTATCCGAGACCATGAAACAAACAGGTCCCGTGGTTTTGGTTTTGTTATTTTTGACAGTGAAGAGGTCGTTGATGAACTATTATCCAAAGGAAACATGATCGATATGGCAGACACTAAGGTAAGCTTGTTGCTGTTGTACTCTTTCTGCTTGTTCCCTCTATTATACACGTTGAACTTAGTTAGTAGTGCCCATTAGCTTCGGAGGTTGTCATAGTAAGCTAGAAACTCCCTGCCATAGTTTGCATTCAATAGGATAGCTAGGTTGATTAAGTTGCTTTGTTGTAGGTGGAAATCAAGAAAGCTGAACCAAAGAAATCTTCAAACCGTTCACCCCCTTCTTATGCTATTCACCCTAGAGGTCGTTCTTTTTTCAGCCATAGTTATGGGCCTTATGGAGGTTTTGATGGAGGGTATGGTCCGCTTCCAGGTCCCATTAGGTCACATGGAGGTCCTCCTCCTCCTAGTAGGTTTCCTGGGGGATATGGGTATGGTCGTGGCTGTGTAGGCCCTGAATTTGGAGGAGGGTATGGTGTCTATGGAGGTAGTAGTTTAGGTTACCGGAATGAACCAGCCCTCGGCTATTCTAGTCGTTTTGGACCCTATGGGAGCGGGTTTGGTGGTGAGGGTTATGGAGGTGGTGGAGGAGGGGAAGGCTACAGTGGAGTTGTTAATGCAGGTTACGGTGGGGGATTTGAAACTGGTGGCCCAGGTGGTCCATATGGGAGGGGTTATAGTAGCGGTAGTAGTCGATACCATCCATATGCAAGATAGGCTCGAAGTAATACCTGTTCAGATCCTTTGGTAGACGCTATAGAAGCTTCTCACATGTTTCTCTAGATTCGCGTAGTTTGCATTCTAGAGGAGACTAGAGTTATTATGTGGCGGACACATCAGGAAGGATTTGCTAAGGACAGAAAGAGCGTCAATAAGTTTTTATTGCCATAGTAGACATCTTTTAGTGTGTGTTTGTCTAAATCTAAGTGTTACTTTTATCTCTAAACTTAGATTGTGTTATGTAGACTTTAGCATGTTTAAGGTTTGGAGTTTGCTTTGTTTCATTAACATAAGAATAATCATTTGGTAGTCTATCTCGTTTAGATGATCACTGACTCACTTTTAGTTACCTTAGTCTCTCTTACTAATGTGGCATTATTATACAAGTTAGCTTAAGAATCTCTGCGTAAAGTGAATTCATCAATCTTTATCCCTCAAGTGGAATGCGTTTTGTGGCCTCTGTTTATGCCTGTAGATTTGTATTTGGAACTCTGGTTAGACTTTATTTAGGTATGGGCAAATACAAGCTAGTGCATGTGTAAGTAGTTTTTGTCAACTGTTTTACATAGGTTCTACCGTTCTAGAAGTATATAGTAATTGTTATGGTTAAAACTAAGGGATTTTAAATAAATTTTGTGTGTGTTTAAAGATCCCTAACTTCTAGCTACACCTTTCTTCATCAGAGAACTTCTTAACAAAAAGCAAGCATCTAATTACGGTAAAGAAAACGATACTCTCGGATATTCAGAAACTTAAATAATGATATATAGAAAAACCACTATTTTTAGATGCATGTTCTTACATTTAACATAATTTTCTCTAACTTTCTAAAAGCCTTTTTTCAGTTTCATAATTCCATTGTCGACTATTTTTAGAGGTTTCTCTCTTTGTAAGAAGGTAAGAGAAACAAAGAAGAAGAAAAATAAAAATGGAAGGGAAAGAGAAAGAAGAAGCGAAGAAGAGGTTGATGATGATAAACAAGATCAAACTCAAGGAGACAGAACAAGAGATAAGCCAAGAAGACGCCAAGAGACAAGAAGCTTACAACATGTCCCCACGTACACGTGGTGGTGGTGGCCCGGCGGGTATGGTTAAGTCATCGAGCGTGAGGCAGAGCTGTTTATGTGCACCAACCACACACCCTGGCTCCTTCAGGTGCCGTTACCACCGTCGTAACGCCGGACTCGGAATGTCACGTGGCATATCTGTTCCCTCTAACCTTTCCATGTTGGCAGGAGGAGGCACTAATTCTACCTCTGGCTCTCCCAAGTCCTGAACTCATTCCAAGGTTAAATAACGTTATAATGAATGTGTTTTCTTCTCGGTCCAAAACTTCTCCAATGTGTGTGTATTGTATATAATATATATAAAAAATTGAGACAGGCTTTGATTTTATTTTCTTTATATTATGTTTGGTAAATAATATCCTTTGTTTCTCTTTTAACTTAGAAGAAAAATGCATAATAATTTCTCTGTTTTTCTTTTGTATAGTCTGCTGGTTCTGATTCTCCATTATCTTCCTTGCATTGGCCCTTCTCAAAAACAAGCTGTATGGTCAGCCTCTGAGTCTTTTTGTTGCTTATGCCTTTCTTGGTCCACTCAGAAAGTACCCACTTTGCTTTAACTGTTAGACAACATTGTTACCCTCACCAAGAAACTTGATTGTAAATAATTAACATTTATAAAATTGATTTGTAAGCAAAGCTGAACTTCAGAAGAAAATAATGAAGTCGAATGATTCTTTCATTTCTTAAATGCTTATTTTTTACTATGGTGTTACTTTGTGTTTATACATATAAGAGAAAACCTAATGGCTATATAACATATGGTATCATCAGGTGATAAACTAAAAATCTAAGACTTGAAACTGAATTTGATAGCTCAGCGTTGAATGTTTTTATGTACCATCCTTGTGCAGGAGCTTACTCTTTACAAAGAAGATGCTCCACATCTTGGGCTTGACACAATGCATGTCTGCTGTTGCTTTGTGCTTATCGTTTTGTTTTGTCGACAGCATCTTAAAAGCCTCTGAGTGTGCTAGAGTCTTCTTACACATCATAGACATGAAATGTCCACACACACACACAATAAAACAAAATACATGAAGCTCCTAATTATTCAAATTACACAAAAGAAAACAAAAAACTCTTCCACAAACTCTGAATCAAACTTTCACAGCATACAAAACATGACAATACTTTGGCGACTCATCATCATCACCATCACCACCATTATCATCATCATCACCATTATTACCATCATCATTCTCACCATCATAGCCACCATTGAAGCTAAGAGTCCTAGATTCATACCCAACTTTAGGCTTGAAAACAAACAACCCACTAGACGAACCAGAAGTCTCAAACAACCAATCATGAACGTCCCAAAAGATCTCCACAGAAACACCATCACTCACAGTCACAACTTCATTCCCTCTAAACCTCCAGTTCAAGTTCATGATCCTTATAGCCGGCACACCGTCCACGGTAATAAACATCTCAGGGTCGTTAGGACCAGACAGAGAAGTCTCTATCACCACCTCATTCTCACGTCTTGATGACTCGCCACCAAAAGCTGTCCTTGTGTAAAACACACGTTTCCCGTGAACATGCTCTTGCTTGGAGACCAAGGCAGCTTCGGTAGCCGAGGGTTTCTTCTTTGTCCTTTGCATAGCTTCGTTCTTTAAGTCACCTATTGTTAAAACCACGACGTTTTGGGATACGAGAGAGACGTAGAAGCCTGAGGAAGGTTCAGGGAAGGTTGAGAACTTGGCTTTACGAAAGTCCCAGTATACATCGACCTTTGTGTCATTAGCTTCTAAGCTCTTTAGACCCTTTTTGCCCCAAAAGGAAGAGCCTGCGAGATCAATCTTCACCTGTTGATGATGATGATCATGTTCTTCGTTCTTGATGTTCTCTGTTTTGATGGTTAAGGAATGTGAGGAGATGGTTCTTGACCATGTGAAGTCTATGTTTTGTGTAGAGTTTGCGATCTCAATGGCGTAGAGTAATGAGACAGAGCTGAATTGATTAATCATTTTATAGGAGGAAACTCTTTGTGTTGTTGTTTCTTGAACCTTAATGCCTGGAAAGCTAGAGGTTCGGTCTCATGTTGATTCTTGAGATTTTTTAAGAATTGAGAAAGATTTTTTCTGCTGCCCTGAATATGTTTGGTGAAACAAACTAAACAAGTTTTTTTTTTTTGTGATTTGCTATGAATAGATTGGCTTTTTTCTAGAGAAAGATTCCAAGTTTAGATCTTCAAGAGACAAAACCCCAAATAGCTTGTGACCTTACCTATATTTAGTAACCTAAGCGGATATGTTAGGGAATATTCTATTAATCAACCTATCTATTGTGCTTAAAATCCATTTCAGCACACAATTTAGAGGGTAAAGGACCTCAGGAAGAATAAATATTTTTGGGTTCATATAATCAGTTTAGAGGATTGTAATTGCAGACACTAGGATTCATATCTTAGGAAGCTTTCTCTAGTATTTAAGGTTGCAGGGAGTTCACTATGCAGTCTTATTATGGAATCACCAGCTGGAAAATTCTACTCTAAGCTCCTATCTGTCACTGCTAGATTAGATGAGTAGATTCTGAATGACACATATTAACTTTATTTTGTTGGATAATCACTTGTATTGTATCAAAAGCACAAGATCTTTCTTCAGTTTCCGACTTATTTGCTCGAGTACTTAAGATGTGGAGACGGCAACAGAGCAATACGAACACAAGCACCACGCATGAATTAAACAATTGTAAGCAGTGTGTTGTATACTTACGTTTTCTAAGGAAGGAATGATAAATCAAACACAATTCTATTTCTGAAAACCCCCGAGTCTTATTCAGACAGCATAAACAACAACTTGAGAGATGTCCTGAAGACATGGTCTTGCAGCTACACCTTTCCTATGTTCTGTAAAGAAGAGCTATTAAAATACAAGAAAAGGCAATTGAAAAGAGTCTCTTTAAATCACAGTTTGCTGGCGTCTCGTATATGGAACCAAAATGATTATGTTTTAATCTTCAGCCGCCAAAGAGAAAACCCAGCAGCTTGTTCTTCGTTTCCTTCAAACAATCGGAGAGCTTGTACCACTGCTTCCCGGGAGAATCCTAACTCCACAAGCTTTGCAATCTTGGCTTCAAACTCAGGTCCCTGTGGGTTTACATGATGGAATGATTAACGGAGACTGAAAAGGAGTCAAAAGAAGTGAGAGTAAACCTTTAACCTAAAGATTTTTTACCTCTGATGTGTTTTGCCTTGAAGGTTGCCTGGCTGGGCTTGCAACAGTGTTATTCTTCTTCTCTGTGAACCCCGAAGGAACCTATAGGACCAAAACAATCTAATCATCAGAACTTATACCCATTTTTAGTTCATCAAAACCCAAAGATACTGTACAAAATGCAAAATTTCTTACCGCTGCTCCAGAGCTAGATGCTTGATTTGGAACACGTTCTTCATCCAAGAATCTGGAAGGGAGGTCTTTCTCTGAAGGAAGTGCGTTTATTTCTCCAGGTTATGGACAATAAAGATAACAAACATAAAAAAGGTTCAGATGAGATGGTAGTAGAGCACTAGCCTTGCCAAAAAGGGAAACAGAGACCTCTCCTCCTCCAACAGTCAGGACATTATTCTTCAAATCATAAGTGCACTAACAGAGAATACCATTTGGTTAAAACACATACATTAAAATGCAAAATCAAATGATGAAGATGTTACCTGATGCTTGCGTAACATATCCAGGCCAAAAGGAATTCCATGTTAGGTGAGTCCAGTACCACGAATGAACACGGTAAAAAGTTATTCCCAATCTGCAAGTTACATGACTTTCAATTTCCTTTTGCAAACATCATCACAACAAGGGGATTACATCATTATAAGGGAAAATTGGTGGTGTTTACCTTGATTGGAGCGACATGAATGCGGCCTAATATTTCTGTTTGGCAACACCCTGAGCATACCTTTATACCGTTGACATGAGTCTCAGCAAACTGAAGTTCAATTTAACAAGACTCAGGAGTTTATTCCATCATTGTATATTAAAAGACCATACAAAATGTAAAAGCTACGCATCTCTCAGCACAACTCTTGGATATAATTGTGGATTGTGCCCACTATCAACAAAAGCTGGAGATGGTGTCAATTATAGGTTTAGAACATAGTCACATACGGATGATCTACCGAAAAAAAGAGGTTATGTTCTGGTTGTCAAATCTTTTACCTTTAGAGGTACCCATTGACTCCATATCCACATACAGCATTATCTAGGCAATGAGATCTCAAGTCTGTATACAAGAAGTTCAAAACTAAGGAATTCAGAAGCATAAACTAAAACACGAGCATACATACACCTAGCCAAACCTCAGGATTATGTTCTGAGGCAGCTTCCCAGTTCTCATCAATTCTTTCTGCTCAAAAGTATCAAGAGACAGCAACCAAAAGTCAGAAAGCGACACGAAGATAACAAGCTTAAGTGAATGTTTTGCATCAATGAATCACAAGGGACATACTAGAGTTGAGTACATGTACTCAGTAAGAACAATTAAACCTGTCGAATTGCCAGCTTCGATTTTCTTCTGTGCTTCAACATCAAAAGGATCTGCATACATAAAAGAGCCTGCAAGGGGAGAATACATAAGCAGAATCCTCATGTCGTAGATATAACTCAATTTGTGAAAAGAAAAACTGAGAACCTAGCAACTCTTTCAAAGCAAAAAGGCTTACGAGTTCCTCCTCCTTCTGACGCTGTAATACAGATCGCTGCTCATGCGTGAACGCAAAACATCTGTAACTTATTCAAATCGCTTCCCAGTAATCACTTGCGCAAGCTCAGGATCTGTCTACATTTACAACATTGTGTCATAAAAAACAAAGGGTAGGAGGAAGAAATATCATAGTTACAACTTCCAAGCTAAGTTCTAGTAACCATCAACTCACACTGAATAATCTTGTCTCATGAGATTAGCATCAGCCGAATGTGCTGTTGAAAAAGCTGCAGGATTCAAAGCTGACCATCAGGATTCATGCCTAAATCACCCTTGCCACACTACTACTCGTAAAAAACAAGTAAGAGAAACATGATACAATGATGATTCACTGCAAAAACTTCCAAAAATAGAGTAGTACGCAAAGGTCATACGCAAATCCAAGTACAACAGATGAAGCATTGGAGACCATCATCATCAATAATCATCATCCTTTACACCCAAGGCACTAATTTATCAAGAATTCCTCATCTCGTTTCCGTTATAAAAAGAGCTGTTGCTAGCTGAATCGGAACATTCGCCTGCCATTGATGCAGATAAACAAAGTAAGCTAAAGATTCCAAACCCCTTAAAGATGGAAACTTTCAGTAGAAAGAGTTGTGAGATTGCTTACCTCAACTTCGAGCAAGGCTTTAACATTCTCAAACTACAAAACAAACTCTAGGGATCACGTAGCGCAATTTGAAGAAGGTCGAGTAATTGAGGAGAAGAAAGCTAAACCATGAATCTTGATCTCAATCAATTGGAGGATTGTGAGTTTGAGAAGTAAGAACAGGAACTTACGGTTTCGTGGGAATCAAATCAAGGTAATATTTGTTCACGGTGGTCATCACAGTGATCCTCATCTTGTAGTCTCTCCTTCTCTAGCTCTCTCACTCAGGAAGTAAACTGTCGTATTAAATTGCTAAAGCTCTTTTAGAAAGAAGCTCTACGGGTTTTGGTTGTTAATTCAATGGGCCATGGCTCTCCTTAAACCGGACCTACCTGGCCTGTTGGTTTAGAGGCACTGAGGATTTGAGATATAGTTTTATCCATTTTTTATTTCGTCAAAATTATATAAGGTTAAAAAACCACCCATGGTTAAATTTATCTTTTTAGTTTTAAGAAGAAGCCTTTTTCGGGAAAAATATTATTTAAATTATCAACTTTTAAATTTGGTTGAAATAATAATAACTTTTTCGTGAACCAAAAGCATTCACTTTTGTTGAACAGTAGTTTTAATTATAACGTTTATTAACTATATCATTTGATCATATCGTTAAGACTTTATTCAAAATTATAGTTGACTAACATATGTTTTTAAATAGCTTTTAAAGTTGATGTTTTATTAGTATAAATATAAATCATATTTTTTCAATAATTGATGATAACTTTTAAAACAAATTATTTAATAATTATAACATATTATAAATACGAATATGAATAAAATGTTATTTTTTCTAAATAAAATTTTTAAAAACTTTCGATAGTAATTTTTTTTGTCATTGTCCATAATTGAAAATCAAGTGGTGGTCGAGTTCGTTCCGAAGAGTCACTCCGTCCGACCGGATTTGATCAATATGGGAAATAAGGACACAATTAATTCTCGCTCAGCAAGGAATTTGCTCAAATTTGCGATAGTAAATAATATCAGAATTAATAATTATGTTCAATTTTGTTGTACTATTCATATCGTGTAATCAGTATTATGTTTATAATTTATTGTGCAAATTTTGTGTTTAATTTTAAATTATAATATTTTTTTGATTATCAGAATGAATGAAATTAAAGGTAGAAGACTGAATGTTCTTCATGGATTGCATTGATGCAGTGAATCATTTTAGATTTTACAGTGTTCAGTAAAACTTATTTTTGCATTAAAGTGCATAAAATATGAAACACTTTTTGTCTGGAAAAAAGGTAATTGCAACTATCCGCGCACATAAGCGTCCTGTTCGTAGAATTATAGCAGATTTATGTCATAAGAAGGAAGATGTTAATCATGCGAAATGATAACTTTTGTCGTTTTTCATCTATAAGATATTAGATAAAAATAGAGATAATGTTTATATTCTCTTAATGGATTCTCCTAATAGACATTATGCCACGAGGCATTTTTTGTGTCTGGGTTAGATCTGAAATAGAATATGGTTTATAGAACTTCTTTTTGCTAAAAGCTGCGAACTGCATTAACTAAAGGAATATGAAACGGATACGAAGTTTTTAAACGTTACGTGCGATTTGATCTACTGTATGCTAAACAATACAATATCTAAAAGCACAATTAAATATCTGATGATGTAATGAAACAAATATAGAGGACAAGAAGGATAGTGTGAGAGGTATTGTAGAAAGGTTAAAAAAAAACAAGAACTAAGAATCGATATATCTAAAATGCGAAGACCGAAAAACATTGAAGACAAATCAGAGCTAGTTTGTTATGACCGGAGGAGATGGGAAACCCGTAACCGCGACGGCAAACGTCTACTTCCGCCGCAAAGGAACCTGGGATCACATTGGAGATGGACGGTCTCTTGGATCTTGTGGAACCATCCTTTGTTAAACTCCGAAACCCGAATACAAACCCGATCGCGATCACCACCAGAAGCAAACACGTGCACAAACATACAAACCCGTCCACAACACATTGTTTTTCTGTTCGATTCTTTGTATGAAATATGTTCGCCGGAGATTAAGAGAGATTCGATTATTTTAGGTTAATAATATAAGATGAGAGGAGGAGAGAGGAGTTTGTTTGTTGGTTTGTTGGCGAGAAACGTGGAGCCTAAATGTAGTGGGAGATGAAAAATGTAGTTGTTTTGATAACGGTCTACCTGCTCATCATTAGCTAGTTTGATTATGAGTCTCTATTGGGCTAAGCGTTAGGCCCATTATTGATCAGGCTTACATGGTTTTGTTATTTTCGTTATAAGCCCTAATAAATAATCTATACTAATAAAAGGGAGGTTTTGAGGCTCCATAGAGCGTCCTTATCAGCATAAAGTCTTTCTTCCGAGAATATGACATGTGACATTTAAAAATAAATGTTAAATAAATTTACAATATAAAAAAATAAATAAAGAATAAGTAAATATATCCATAAATAGAAATATTACATTAAATATCTATAGTAATAAATAAAGAATAAGAAATACATTTAGAAATAAAATATTACATTAAACATCTATAGTAATATTATCATTTGATATAAAAAAAGTAATAAGTAAATATACACTCTCCAAAAAAGCTAGTTTTTCCAGAAACCCTAAAGATGCGTTTCCAACCGCAAGTATATAAGCAAATAGCCCGAGCTTGCGTGCCACGGAACAAACCGCTTCCAGATTTGGTGACCCTCTTGGGAAAGAAGAACACTATGAAGCTGTACACCCACTGCAACGTTCAAGACTTTGTGTTATTATATATTGTTTGCTTCAAGCAATGTTTTACCTAAGTGTTTGTGGTTGTTCTGTCAGTAGACTTTAAGCGGACATGAGATTTTACCTGGACGCATAGAGAGAGATGACACCAATACCAATCCAGAAATGGAGGCTGTAGAGATTAAGGGATTCACTTTCATTGTGGTTCTTGAAGGCAGCACATATTCCCAGATGTCGAGAGCCAGGCAATACGTGGAGAACAAGGTGGATCAACTTCTTCACTGGTTTCTCCAGTGGAAGGCCTTTGTAACTTATAATTGCTGCATTTTCGACGTGTATAATAGTGATGATCATCAATGGGACAAGTCCAGATAGTAATCAAACTTTTTACTCATTTGTTCAACAGATGATGATGTTATTGTTTACCTTCTCCTCCCAAGATTACATATCCGATGAGCATCAAAACAGGGTGCAGCTGGATCTCATTAAAAAGGAAAGAAAAGAAATCAGTAAATTACGAGGCCAAATGGATCATCTAAAGTAAGTATGAGTTCAGGGGCTCCTCAGGTAATATAATTCAATGTTTATTTCACATCAACATAAAATATTTTTCGAGAAAATGACACGTGTCATTAAAAAATAAATGATAAATAAATTTAAATATAAAAAATAAATAAAAACAAGTAATATATCCAAAAATAGAAATATTACATTAAACATCGTATAGTAATATTATTCATTTTATACAAGAAAAAATAAATAATAAATAAGTATACAATATAAGAAAAAATAATAAGTAAAGATACAATTTAAATATGAAAAAACATAAATAATATTTATCTTAAAATGTAAAAGATAATACTACAATATTAAAAAAAATTAATAAGTAAATACAATTATAATTGAAATACTACAATAAACATTTATCTTAATACTATCTAATAAAAATGGAAATACTACAATAGTAATTATAAGAAAAAAAAAATACTAAATAATACACAATATAAGATATAAAAATTACCATACTAAATAAACAATAAGTAAATATACAATTCATAAATAGAATATATTACATTACATATCTATCGCAATATTATCATTTAATAATAAAATAAAAATTAAATAATAATAAATATACATTGAAAAAATAAATAGTGATTAAATATACAGTATAAAAATAGAAAATATAAAGTAAAAAAATTAGAATAAGTATATATACAATATAAGAAAATAAACAATAATTAAATATAAAATATAAAATATAATAAATGGAAAAATTAAATACATATTGATTTGGAAAATGTAGTTATAAATAAATTATAAGTAAATACACAATATGATAAAGTGTAAATATTACATTAAACATATATCCTAATATTCTAATAACTAAATATATTACATAGAAAATTTAATAATCGGTAAATATATGATTTTATCTATACTAATAAAAGGAGCTTTTGAGGCTCCATAGGAGCGTCCCACATTAGCATTAAAGTCTTTCTTCGAGAATATGACACGTGGCATTAAAATTAAATTTTATATTATAAATTTTACAATATAAAAAATATAAATAATTATGATAATATTAAATATATCAGAAAATAAAATTATTACATTAAACATCTATAGTATAGTAATAAATAAAGTTAAGTAAATATATTGAGAAATAGAAATATTACATTAAAAATCTATATTAATATATTATCATTTGATATATAAGAATAATAAATAATAATAAATAATGAATAATGATACAATATAAGAAAAATAATAAGTAAATATAACAACTTAAAATTATGGATAAACTACAATAAACTTATTCTTAATATCTTAAAATATAAGATAATACTACAATTGATTGGAAAAGATAATATATTAAAATACAAAATAAGAAATAGAAATGTCACATTAAACATTCTATCGTTAATATTATCAATTATAATATAAAAGCTAGAAAATTAGAAAAATTATATATAATATACAATATAAGAATAAATAAACAATACAATCTAAGAAACGAAAAAATTACATTAAGCATCTATCATAATATTAGAATAAGTAAACATCAATAGAAAAAAAATAAATATACAATATAACAAATAGAAAAATTACATTAAGCATCTATCTTCAAAAATATATAGTAAAATACAATAGAAGGAAACATAAATATTATATTAAACATCTATTATAGTATTACCATTTGATATAAAAAACAAGAAAATTAGAATAAAAAATAATATATATAAATATAAAAAAAAAAATAATAATTAAATAGACAATATAAGAATATTTATATTTTTAACATTTTAAAAATCAAAATAGTTCTGCCGTAGCGCGGATTAACTCTATGGCAATCACAATCCTGGAACGCACATCATGGCTCTCCTCAACAGGGCGGAGACAACCAAGAGCCGTCGCCGAATCAGCTCGCATGTAGTGAGTCCGCACGAGATGGCGATCGATCGTTCACGAATCCTATTCGTGTCCCGAGCTGTAAGCTTCTAACGGAAGGCGATTGGTAGGTGGGAGCATGCAGTGTATGCATGTCGTACGTGAGGTTACACGGTGAGGTTCAGCTGCAGCTAGAGTGACTCCGATTACTAATACGGGTCGGATCCTCAGACTCGTGTGGGTCGTAGCAGAATCGCTGTGAGTAACGGTTGACATTTGCTACGGATTGAAAGGAGGAACATTCGGGTTCTGATGTAAACACTGCATCGGGCTTTGTTCCGAGGCCATTCTCAGCGTTATGAATTTTCAATTCTGTGAATTACTTAAGTGTAGGCATATAGTTTGGTCGCAACGCTTAGCTCTCTTTTGCCACTGTACTTTTAACTATCGTGATTTGTGTGCACGTGCAGAGAGTGCGGACGATGGCTCTCTTATGGCAGAGGACGTTCATCTTTTGCGCTGTAATGATTTGTTGTGATACTCTAGCTATATGGCTCTTCTGCAATTCTATTTCTTTACATGTTTCTTCTCAAATCACAGCGTTAGCCTAGATGGAAAAGTTTTCGTGTGGAAGATTCAGAAGGCCTGAGGGAGATGAGCAGCCTCAGATAAACTGATAAGTAGATATGCTCTTGCTCTTCAGATACTAGGACATGAAGACACGCAAAACATCCACGTGTTTCGTTGGCACTCCCACAAACGGTATGGAAGTTGCATATGTTTCATTCCCTGTTCAAATGTACCCAATGCTGAGACTTTACGCTGTGTCGTGTCTTTCTACTGCCTAAAAATAATCTTTTCAAGAAACATTTGGTTGTTTCAGCTGGTAAACACGTGCTCCTAATTGATACTATCAAAGCTCTGGGCAGAGGTGACAGTATTCTCTGGGCCGAGGCCTATTCAGTGTCTCTCTTGATACAGTTGATGGGGTTGACGTGTCAAGCATCGTTGTAGCACGATGCGAGAAGTTTCAGATTTATCATTTGCCATGCGATGACCAGCACGCCTCGTTCTTCTCTTCGTTGATGGCACTGGTTGTATGCATTGCAGCTCTACTTCCTTCTCGAGTCTTTCCTAATGTCCAGCATGTATAAGACTCTTAGAGCATCCACAATCAATGAACCCCCTCTTGGGGTTTCATGAATCAATTTTTTATTATTAAAATTTTTCTGTTTTCCTTTTTGATTTTCTTTTAAAAAAAAAAAAAAAATTCTAAACCAATCCGGGCCGCCACGGTGACCTTAGGAGAGAGGGGTTCACCCGAGAGAACTTTAGGAGAGAGAGGTTCATAGGTTTTTGTTATTTTATTATTTTATTTCTTGATTTCCGTGTGAACTCCCCCCATAAACCCTCAATGGGGGTGCTCTTACTCCTTTCTTCATATACCAACAGTTAAAGATATGCAAGATTTTAAAGCACAACCAGTTGCAGTTCTAAGACCTTATGATGGCCATCCCAGTCAATTCAGCCACATTTGTTACATCCCCTGAGAGACCTGATCACGTCATACTCATCACGGGGGTAATTTCTTTAAATTATATCACCAAATTTTCTCAGCCTAAATTCCCCGCTTTATTGTCTTACATGCTATGCGGTAGCTTATCTTTCTGTTTAGTTGCTAACTCAGTTCGTGCTTCGCAATGTTTTTCTCGCAGGTCCTCTTATCGAGAAATGAAGATTTGGGTCCCAGATGGGAAGAAGGGTGGCTCCTATCAGCAGATTCTGGGTAATGGAGATGTTCGCAGAAACTTGAATTGAAAAGTTCAAATGAGCCACGATCTGAAGAGGCATTTTTCAACCAAGTCATAGCATTGTTGAAGCAGGCTGACTTTTGCATTTGCAATGCTAAAAGGATGCCATATATGCCGTGCATTTGACTATGCTCTTCTCCAACTGAATACAAGAATGGATTACTTTTGAGTTTACAGTCACTATGCCTATATTAAGCTTTATCGGGACAAACGGTCCTCCAGAGGAACCATTGTTAAGGTATTGTGTTCAGACTCAAGCGATCAGCAGTATACATTAGACGTATGCTTGTGCTTGCCACACCTATAGAGAATGTGGGTTTGGAGAAGTCATATTCTAGTGTTTCGCGGGAGGCAAACTTGTAGAAGGCATGTGAAACCTTCTGAATTGCAGCCTTCAGAATTACATTCAGTTGATTCAGTACCTAAACCTTTATTCTAGTGAATAGATCGAAAAGTTTAGTACCTTAAGTTTTCCAGCGGGTTCTGCACAGGGGAGACCACAACACCAGCAAATTGTGATGAGCCTGAAACTTTCTCGGCTGCCATCTGAGACTAGTGATACAGTTCTTCGTATGCTCCTTCACCCCAGCTTCCTCTAAGTCCCAGATTATCAAGAAACTTCTGGCTATCAGACTCTGTAGATGTATAGAGACACACTACACATCATGATCTCGGTGGCAAGGGACCTTCTGCTGATTATTTCTGCTGATGGGCAAATGAATGATGTTGGAGAAAGAAATTTACAGGAAGGATCAAGAATCAAGACAGAATGTCACACCTGATGATGCTGTGTCTGGGATGCGAACCCCAAAAGTTTTTTTCAAACACCCCACTCATCTTGTAACTCCTTCCGAGTTTTTGATGGGCATTCGTCCGCTGAAGCCGCGTACTACTGAGACAAGAGGGACAGAGATGCAGATATTCTGGAGGTGAATATTGATCAAGAGACACTGAAGTTGAGTTAAAAGAGTAGGTGAAACAAGGTCGACCCCGACTAGTGAAATTAATTACAGTGATCAAATGAGCACCACCCTTCAGAAAAGAGAGGAAACATATTCTGCTCACAGGCTTCGAATACTCAACAGTGAGATAGCAAAGGACTGTTATCCTAGTATAGAGAAAACGATCGTTCCAGAGGAATCTAAGCTATGGCCAATCTTTACAAGCGAGGACAATCTTGACTCTAGAGGTGTCTGCAAAGCTTCATGAGTCGTTCATCTAGTGGCTTCCGCAGCCCGCAGCTACGAATAGCAAAAGAAGAAGCAGAAGTCCGAAAGCTCACAGGGTCCCGGATTGTCAGCTACAACGTTCAAATGTGCCAATCTGGCTGAAGTCGTTCAGTGGCAAAGTCAGAGCTTAATACATCCCGTGACAGATATCACTCCTCAGTTCTTAGACATATGTATAGAAATGATGAAACATGTGACAGTACTGATCTGGAAGATAAAGTCTCATATTTCTTAACAATAGTCTACTTCACCGATACGCTATTAGACTTGTTGTACTTTGACTAGATATTACAAGTCATCTGTCGCATTCTGTATAGCATAACTGGCAAATTTTAAATGATTGGCTGACTTGGAACTAAACTTCCCTTTGCAGATAATGCGTTCGCAAAAGGAGATGCAGATAGACTAGAAACACTGCTTAAATGCGCTTGCCGAGATGCGCTCATGTCATTAAGAAGTAAAGACGTAGAAGTGGCTTTAGTCGATATGATGTCGAGAGGTCCAACAAGTCAAATGCTGATGCTCTATGGCGACCCGCTCTCCAAGAGCGAGAGTGTTAGAACGAAAAAGGCCAATGCAGACACGCACAGCAATGTGACATGCAACGACAAACTTCTATGAGCAATGAGTTAAATGCAGTATTCGAGAAAAACGATAAAGAAGGAGTTTGCTGCCATATTGTTCCAGCCATAGCACGTACAGCTAACACACAGCATATAATGAAAAAACTGTATCTCTGCAATCACAGAGTCCTTCCAGGCTTAGAATTTTATGAGAAATAATAGAGCTAGTCCTCTTTGATGATTGGTGTATGGTGAAAGATAACTCTTTTTTCTTTTATACAGAGCGGTTCACTTGGTGATAATCAGTCAATCAGCTTGCACAAATCTGTTAATCAAGCTTGAGGCACAATAGCTATAGCAATTCAAACCCAATTCAGATCCTCTGCAGACAATTCCCTCCAGGTATAACGTGTATGTCTCTATATATACTGCAACATGTCGATTCTCAACATATCTGCCATTGATAAATTTAGGAAGCTAGATTAGCGTCGTAGTATGGAGGCCTCACTCATACCTTCTTTGACGAGGTCGTCGCAAGAACATGTTGATCAAGTAGACTCAGGCACTTCCAGAAAGGGATGGCCGAGCATCACAAGCGCTCCCAGCACGGTTGATCTGCGACACTCTCAGCTTGCCATACTTTAAGGTATGTGAAAGTCATCTTCTTCACCCCTCGTAACCCAGTCATTCCTTCTCTTTCTAAAGATGCTTCATCGGTTTACAGGAACCATTACTTCTGCATCTCAGTGCTCAGCCTTAAATCGTGAATAGCGAGAGCCAGAGGAATCGTAGTAGCGTATCGCAGCAATGCTGGAGCAATTTCTGCTGCGTTCAAATCCTGGGAGGTACGCAACGAAGCAGCGGACCTTCGGTGTGCTCTCTCGTTTGACAAAGGTTTTAACATCTCGTGAACTAATCATAACCATGAGATCGTATAGAGAAACCTTGTGTAGTCTAGTGGTGGAGCATGCAATACCCTAGGTGAGTTGTAGTTCTTACAACTGCCAGCTACTATAGGTGAATGATTTAGCTAGAGAGCTATAGCTGATAAAGGACATTAGTTATGAACTAGAATATTTTTTAATGAGCATCCTGCGATTGGACTGCGACAGTGTTCTCTGCTCGTCTTTTGCTGATTAACTCAGCGAGTGAATCACTTCTCGATCTAGTCATAATCATCAAATCATGTCGGATTTTGGTGACAATGGACAACATCTTTCCTTTAGGTTGAAGCACCTATGGACCACAATAACGAGAACTATCAAGTGATATTCTGAACGCATAATACGAAGAGCTCGTCACTTCGCTTTACAGAAAAGCGATGCTCTCCTTAGTGTGCATGTGGCTTTGCGCACAGGATACAAATAATTTGATTCATATACAACTGCCAGACAAAGACATGTTAAGATCATCCTACAGAACCATACAGTTTCACATATGATCTCATGTATTTGCAATTCAGGGGGATCTGGTGGACTACTAGCGATGAATCCGCTTCCTCTGAACCAAGGCGTGCTTTTGTCATTGTTGCAGCAGCTAGCCTGCGACATAAGCAAGGATACATCACGTAAGCTTGCTTGGATGACTGATGTGGTTGCAGCCATTAACATCAGACCAGATGGTCGCAGTCCACGGTCGGCCAATCTTTGAGCAAGTCTATCAGATTCTTCACCATCACCGTAACGCACAGGGCAGCAGTGACGTCTCTGCAATCAGACTTAT
>CAJHQP010002742.1:7500-79443 GCA_905132765.1 Moricandia arvensis | reverse complement strand
GCAAAGGCGGGTTATACCATAAATGGTGAACTAGTAACTTTATTGATAAGAGGCTTCGGTATACAAATAAAGAAAAGAGAGATGACGTTCGACGGGGCTCGGTAAGCTTAGCCGTATAACACAAGTCGAAAAGTACAGAGTGCAAACCCTAATTCTAGCCGTCTTGTGAGTCAGTTCAATTTCAGATCCTTTTTTTGTTGCCTCTCTTCACTCTTTTATATTGTCGCTCCGTTTGCCCTAGCGAGCTGATCGCATATCTGAAAAGCTTTTTGCTCGATGGGTCTTGGTCTGCCCACCAAAACTGAACCTTTAGTAATCGAGTGGTTAACTCAACTAATCACAGAAATTAACCAAATTAACGCTAATCTAATCATTAATTAGCTGAGATGTGGTTGGTCCTTAACCGGTTAGACCTATTATTCAATGGCGCTTGTAAGGGAGCTATTCACCTCTTAGCAGACTCTTTCTATTTTGCCAAATTCAAAACATAAACAATATGAGCTTCACCTCTTATCTCCAAGCGTGCGACCAAATGGTGGTCGGAGCAAAATCGCCGATGGATCGTCGCTGGAAAGCACTTGAGAGAGTAAATAAAGAGCTCTCAAGAGGCAAGTACGAAACTGCCCTCTCCCTCGTCAAGCAACTAAAGGGCAAACATGGCTGCCTCTCTGCCTTCGCCTCTGCCAAATTGGTCTCTCTTCTCTCCTTTCTCATAATTTCTTCATCTTCTTCTAGTAACTCTCTTCTTCGATATTTTTTTAGCTTCCAAAGAAATCACCAGTATTGGATACATTTGATGGGTTGATCGATTCAGTCTCCAGAAGCTTTGAATCTGTTTCTGGTGAAGCGGTAATCTTACGATTTGCTATCCAATTTTCAGTGTTTCTTGATTGCCGTTGGAGTCGTTTGTCTGAAGCAAAACTGCGTTTTAATTTGCAGAATTCAGTAAAAATATTTCAAGAGCACAAAGCTATAACTTCTCCCTCTGAAGAAGATTGGTTCGCTGTTGTTCAGGTGAAGATCTTGTTGTAAAATAAGTTATGTGATTAGCAGTTTGTGTCGAGTTTCTTTCTATTTAACATGTTTTTATTGCATCATAGGATCCATTATGTAATGTCTCTATCTATCTATCTATCTTGTGGATGTGTATGCAGCATGAATCAGGCCATTTTCTGGTTGGTTACTTGCTTGGAGTTCTTCCAAGACGCTATGAAATACCAAATTTGGAAGCTATAAGGGATAATGTAGCCAGTGTAACGGGGAGAGTTGAATTTGTGGGCTTCGAGTTCCTCAAACAAGTAATTTGTTTCTTTTTTTTTTATTGCATAGGGAAAAGGTTAAATGAATGCTCCAGCGACTATATATGTTATTACTGCAGGTTGGTGCTGAAAACCAATTTATGAAAAATGATGTGAATCTTTCGGTATGTTAACTAAACCCTCAAGCTGCAGTAAGACAGTTTCGGTTCTTGGTCATTGGTGATTAATGGGTCTTTCCGTGGTTTATTTTGGAACTCACGAGTGGTTTTAAGAAGACTGGATTATTGACCATGTTGCGGGTTTACCCATCTCTTAAAAGAAATGCCTGTATATATATCATTATCGTGTGCCTTCTTGATTAACATGTTTTGACTTATACCATGAAGGTTTCTCCAGGCAATATATCATCCAAGGTAAATTACCTGTGAATCATATATAGATTTATATAGCTCGAGCTGTTTCTGTAGTGAGTGGTTGGAACTGTAAATGCAGACACTGAACAACTTCTCTTGTGTGATACTTGGAGGAATGGTAACAGAACACATGCTATTTGGATACTCGGAAGGTTTCTACTCCGATGTTGTCAAGGTTGTGTCTTACTCATATGCATAGAGACTAATTTGTTGCAATCTTATGTCTTTTTTTTTCAAATCTGATTTTGCAGTTAAACAGTGTTCTGCAATGGCGAGGGTTCACAGAAATGGAAAAGGCAGCTCATATCAGATGTGCTGCTTCCAACACTGTATCTTTGTTACATTCATACAATGAAGCAAGAGTTCCACTTGCAGAAGAAATGGCCAAAGCCAGACCCATTGGTGCTTGTATTGAAGCCATTGAATCTGCATTTTCTAGACATTATATGTGAACTAAGTTTGTATTCTTCCTAATCAATGTATACGAATCACTTTCCTTTTAAGACGCACTGTATTCATTACCGGATCTGCAAAAATCTAGTGATCCAGAGACCAGACTATTTTACCGGTGGTGGAAGTGAAGTAGAAACAATCAAAACTCAAGATGCTTTTTTTTTTTTGAAAAATAGTTAAACATGAGATCAATGACAGCGCAATGCAGAAATAACATCACTGATGGATGTCTGAAGTGGTAAACCCCAAAGGAAATAAATCTTTATTCTTTCTTTTTTGCCTGATTTTTTCTTTCTTTCTTTTTTTTCCGATGAATATAAAGTTACACGTGAATTACAAAGAAAACAGTCCATGCAAATAAAGAGACCGCTTACAACAAATAATCCATTTACAAGCATTTACAGAAGCAGATGATAAAATGTGTATTGATTTTGAATGTTTTCTTTAGGGTATTAAGATCCATCAGTGAGTAAGTTCCAGCGAAAGGGATTAGTAAGTGAACCTCCTTTCTCCATTAAAGCTTAGCCACAGTTTAACTAAAAATCAACCTGCAAATAGAATATCCATCAAAAAATGAATGATTATATTCATTAGAAAATAGAATCAGATGGATAAGCTTTCTTACCTTCTTCCGAGAAAGCAAAAATACCACCAAGCATGACGTCGTCGTCGTCGTCATCAACATCAACAGCAACATCATCATCATCATCATCATCATCTAGTTTTCTTTGATCAGATGGAGCATTCTTATTCTCCGCTTCTTTAATAGTTTCCTTGAAAAACTGCTCAAAGTTTGGGGAGCCATCAATAGGTCCAGCCTCACTTTCATCCGCTACATTCATGCTCAGATCAGAACGGTTAGAGCTTACATTTGAAGCTCCGCTTGTCCCGCTGCTGTTTTCAATTGTTGTTTCAGCGGGCAGGGAGGCGTTCTTCAGCAACATATGAGCATCGTCTATAGTAAAATCAGTTTCTTTCACAGCAGAAGAAATCGAAACCACTGGTTGTTTCAATGTTACAGTTCCGGTATGAGGATTTGGGTTTGGAGTTAGTGCAAAATGGGAGGAACTACTTCCTCTTCTTTCTTCATCCTGGAGGTAAGCTATACCTGATAAGTTCAGTTATTATAGGGGTATGAGTAACGTTGAATTTCATCGAATAGGAAGTACATTTGGTTACCTTTAACTTGTCCAGGATCAGAAACAGAAGAACCTGATTCTCTTTCCAGAGGAAATCCTCTGCAAGCAAAAACAAGGCTAAAGATTACTGACAAACGCAATTCAAAAAAGATATGAGTTAAGTGAGCTTACCTGTTGCGCATACTGGAATACACACTACGAAAATTATCGAACACAGGCAGCAGATCCTTGCGCCTGATATCAATCTCATTTGAAGATACTTTCTCGATTTCCATCTCCCCATAATTCAAGCCAGCAGTAACCGGTGGAAACATTGGATAGAAAGATATCTGGGATTTAGGGAATGTTAGCCAACATGACAAGATCATTATGTTTTAATTTATTGTAAGAAAACAGCAGACAAGTAAACAGAACCTCTGAGTTCTGCCAGATTGGTTTTCTTCCCGAGTTTAATAGAACCTCAGCATTAGCAACATAAACGTGGTGTTTCTCGAGAGGCTTTGCTAGATCAGAAGCATTAACGCTGTCTTCTGCAACTTTCCGTCCACCACCGAAAATTAGCCCGCGTATATTCTCTTCTCTCTCTGGCCAATTCGTTCTCCGGCAGACATCCCAACACTGAACGGGTTCGACTTTTACTCTTAATTCTTCTTCAGCTGCTGCTCCTATCCGCGAACTGCTCTCAGCCTGGTCTCCTCCTCCTCCTCCTCCTCCTCCAAGAGATGGCAGGAGTTTGTATTGAACTACATGACCCGATGGAGTGTAAACCAGTAAATAGTCTAACGACTGCGGCTCCGATGGGACTGCCTGATGGAAAACAGCAGCAAGACAGCCAGAAGGGAAGGACGGCTTTCCTACAACGGAATTTGCAGCGTGGAAGAAATTGTTGCATTTGATTCGGCTAACCACAGAAAGAGTTACCGATGCTGGTGGTGGAAACGTAAAATGGGTGGTGCTAAAGGATGGACTCGACCACCACGGCAGGGACAATGTTGGAGCAAGCGTTTGTCCATCCGCATGAGAACACCGTATCTCAACAACATTTTCTCCGCCAAACGGGGACAAAACATAAATATGGCAAGTACCCTTAGATGACACAACTGCAATCCACTGGCTGTAGCTACTAAAGCAAACATCTTGTATTACCTGTGGGAGTACCAACAGACAACAGCATTCACAGTGGGAAAAAATGTCAAAAAGAAACATTGCTACAAGAGAAAAAGGAACATACAGCTGATGTCATGCCGCGATGTAATTTATAAAGAGGCACATGGGAAGAGCTCCAATCATAGCTTGGTCCATTCTTTGAAGGAGATGGCATAATTCGGAAAACGTTAATATTGTTACCGTGGATCGAGGCTGTCACTAATAGAGTGCCACTTGGGTCGAAGCAGAGTGCCGATATTGGACTGGTGTGAGCCCTGAATTGTGCTATAATAGCTCGGGATTCAAAATCCTTGACAATTACCTGATCGACATGATAAGAGAGACAAAACGTTACAACATAATTCACTAGCGATACTCAATATAAATGGTCACAATAATCAGGATTAGATAAGGAGACTAACCGTTCCAGCAACATCTGACTCTGCAGAAGATGAGCCCCGGCCAACTTTCCGGCCAGGACTGGACGAAAGAGAAGTAGCAGGAACGTCATGCTTTAGATCTTGGCAGTACTTAGATATAGTCTTGTAACCCTTGTCACCCAAATTGAGTAAACCCGCTGCCAGATGCTTACTAGATTCCATGGCGTATCTGGCCACTAGGTTACCACCGCTCGGCGAGGTAGATGGACTGACTCCGGGAGGAGTAACATTCTGAGGGCTCAGACGACCTATATTAGACGACAAAGGATTACTAGAAGCATAAGCTAACCATCTAGGTCCGACAGCCATTGGCCCATATCCGACATTGACCCCTTGGTTTCCAATCTGAGGAAGAGGATATGAGAGGACACTAAATTTGTTTTCAAGAGTCAGCGCATCAAAACAGTATATCTGCATTCAATCCAATGAATTAATATATAAGCTCGGTGCCCAGCAGACGATCATATAAAAAAGAGAGAGAGCTGACCTGTGAACCGAGGCCAACAGCTACAATCCGGGGACTGCATCTGACCATATAGACAGTAGATCGGAATCTCAAAACATGAACATAATTGTGAGATCTAAGTGAATAGAACCGCACAGCCGTGGGAGATAGAGAAAGAGGATCATCATAACCATTCCTAACTGATCCATCTCTGCCAGTGGCAATAGGACCTGAGCCCTTAGCTTCATCAGCAACTGCTAAAAGCATTGGATGCGATGATTTGAATCCTTCGATTCCTTCACATGTGGCAGGCAAAGGCTGCATCTGTAGAAAGGTAACCGGATCATCCCGCCTCGAAACAAGCTCGCTGACATCACTTGCATCATCGATATCCAGGACTTGAAACCCGTTGGCATAACCTAGTAAAAGAACTCTCTTGGAAGAAGATTCACTTGTATGTAATCTATCAAAGGAAGACCACAACACCTGCTTGATCAAAGATAAAAGTATCAGTGATCCCATCAAATCGAACTTGAATCTCAATGCCATGATCATTCTAGTACAAGTCAAACCTATCGAATTTATTAGAAATGAATCATAAAAGGAATAAATCAGACTTCAATTGAAAAACCCAAAATCGAAATCAAAACCTGATCCTTAAGCTCGTCGGAATCGGGGGAGAGAGAAGCAGCGACGGAAGCGCTAGCTGAGCGGACGCCGGAAGAAGCGGTTCTGATACAGGTTGATATGAATTTAAGGGAATTAGGCAAAAACCCATTGGTACCGTTCCTCGCCTGATGATTATCTCCCTTGTTGCTGCTGCTGCTGCTCTTCATATTAATAAATAAAATCCTTTTGAAAGATATTTCCGGTCACCGGAAAGGTTAAAGCGATCGGGAAAAGAGCATAAACCGTCGGCAAGGAAGGGATAATAATAATAAATACAGATCTTTCAATTCCTGAAACAGTGAAGCTACACCATTTTTTCCAAGTCGAGTTTGCGGTGGAATTTGGATTATTATTTTTTTGGGTTGCTTTTGACCTTGTTCACGGGGAAGAACACGAAGAAGACGAGACGAAGAAGATGAAGTAGCAGCAGAAGAAACGGTTCTTTTCTTTTTCTTTTTGTTTTGTTCTGAGCCTTGTTGTGGCTTTAGTTTTTGGTTTTTATTTTTATTTTTCCACTTCGATTTTGTAATATTTATTAAGAGCGTCGGGAAGACTGTCGTGCCGTGTGAAGGGTGTTAGATTTATAGAGAAGCAAGCTGTTGAGCAATTTTCGTAATAATTTGTTTTTTCACGCATATCGTTTTGGGCCTAAGCCCATCCGAGATGAGTAATTTAGTTTTCAATTGCCTTTTCTTTTCTTTTTGTAACAATATCTAACCATACTAAAAATTCAATAAAGTGAAAAGAGAGACATGCCACATCATTTAAAATAATCAACCATTCATGATATTTTAAAATATTGCGTCATCTCTTGCGTTAATGAGCTCATATTTATATCCGGCTCAGATGACAGACACCCAAAATCATATTTTTTGTATATTTTCGGTCAATTCTCTGTGTCAGAAAACCGTAACCCGTAAAGCGATCAAACACTTGAATTTCTTCTCCTCCCAGCCTTCGTTTCATGCTTGAGTTTCTTTTTCTCCAAACCTCTGTTTCGTCTTCTTTGCACCTTCATTATGTCTTTGGCTTTAATCAATCTTTGGCTTTAATCACCTTTCAATGATTTCCTTCCACCTCTCCCTCTTTCTCATTCTTTGTATACTATCTTTTTTTATCTTGATACAAACCAAAACCCGAAAGCCTGCAGTGATTACGCTCAAGTCATGGTGATGAAACCAAACGGCGAGTCATTTGCCTCCTCCGCTAATGCCTAGGAAGTAATGTTCTTCAAAGATATCTCACTAGGTCCCCCCATGAAACCGAGTTACCCTTTCGTCTGATTCATTTCTGGGAGGCTCGGAATCCAATTACAAAGACCCTTATTGGTCTCGAAATGCTTTTCATCGATGAACAGGTTTGTTAATTCTCAAAAATTTACCCCCTCAATTAATTTAAAACATCGTATTCAAATGTTGTATATATTTTCTAGAGACGTCATCCTCTGCTGATATTTTGGGGCGATGAATAGTTGGGATGACAAATTTGTCCCAACTACCAGTGTTTCTGAAGACTAAACGAACAAATGAATGGAATTAATTGAATGATGCACAAGAGCAGCTTGAGAGAAAGAAGCACATTAAACTTTCGATTTTTCTAGTAATCAATTTCTGAGTTTTTTTCCTTCCCTTTTCAATTTCAGCAGTTCATGTGATCACTTTCACCTTTTCTACAGATTCTTGTTCCTATAAATAATATATGTAGCTTACACCTAAGCTGCTTTTAAAGTATTAGTTTGGATCATAATTCGTATGTTTGATGTAAGAATTACATGGTATACGTGTTTATTAAGAATCTTCTACATTTTATGATTAACATTACTAATAAAAGCCTCATTTTCAATACATGTTGCTTAGTTGGAGTTCAGAGCTCTCTCAAAAAATATGGCAATAACTTAATTCCTCTGTGAAAGCAAAGGGAACTAGAGATAGAAGACTTTGAGGTGACTTTTTAAACGGTTTTATTTTTATCTCTTCTACAAAAAATATTATTCATGGATGGTGTAAAGTATACACGATCCTATTAGTCTTTAGGTAACTGGAAATCGCGAAAAAAGGTAACTGGAAATTTAGAAGAGATTGTCTGCAGTCTGCACTAAAGTTGAATTTTGCAATAACTGGAATGCATGAACTTACGAACTCCTTTGTACAGTAAGTTCATATTTCACGGGAATCTATGATTGGATTTTTCCGTCGGAGCTACCGAGTTTCTGTTCTTCATGGTAATTTTATTGTAAGAAGATATAATATGTTTTATTATACATTTTGGCTCTAAACCAATTCGTTCAAGGAGGGTATATAGATTCCACATGAAACCATAATGAAAATCGGTTGTTTCTAAAGGAAAACTTAGTATCGTTTCTTTAATTGATAATCAATTTGATTCAAAACATTGTGACCTTTTGTGACTACCAAATAGAAAATGTCGAAGAAGCCAAGTCATTCAACTTCCAAGGTCAAAAATAAACAACTTATTAATTTCTTGATACTTAATTAATGACATGCATATTTGTCTATTATTTATACGATATTTACAGTGGTTCAATGCGTTTGTATACATGTACAAGTAACTTTTTTTTACAAATTCAAGTCACTTATTTATGAACTATTTCCATTATCGTTCAATAGTTACCAGTATGGCTTTTGTTATACCAACTTCTCTTATCAAATATTTTCATAGTTCATCTAACTATTTGACCATCTGTGGTTAACTATATTGAAGAACAAAGGTTGACAGCTAACCTCTCTCATTTGAAACCCGTTCGATGACTAGAATAAGAACGCTTTATACGCAGTCACCAAGTAAAAAATCAAAGAAATCTTAAGTGTGATTGGATATCACAATTACGATATATTTTGGGTCGGTCGTATGAATGTAAAAGTAAGTCATAATGCAGTGCTTACATTAATAGTCAAAAGGAGATAATTACACTTAAAATTAAACTTAAACTAAATTAATACAAAAAATCAATTGGATATGAACAAACTGAATTATATCCAAGCTATTCACGAGATATCTGATTATGAATTATTTTATAGATTTACATCTAAGAAAACAAACATTAGAAACTAAATATATACATATAATGATAATGATGTGTTTCAAAGAAAAAAACATAGAATGACAATGAAGCTTTGATTTATTTTATATTACTACTACATTTCTCTTTACTATACGAGATGAATAAAAAACTGTGTTCAGACAATTATTGAGCACTTAATCCCAATGAAAAAAACCATGGTAATCACAGATTTCCTATCATCAATCTTATAATATAGAAATTTAAATTAAACCCATTTGAATTATATAAAATATCCTAAAACCTAATTTAAAACAATGCGAGAAAATTAGTGTGCTAATAATACCATCAAAGAAATTTACTTCCATTATTTCATTGATATTATTAGAATTTTAAAAGGAAAATTGTAATATAAAAAAAAGTTCTAGACCAAAATAGATAAGAGGTTAACAGGATATAACAAAGAAGAAGACCAACCTACTTTTTTGTCAAGAAAAGAGGGTCAAACTACATTTCCCATCTTTAGTGCGTAAATGTATGTTACTCATTTTTTAATTTCAAAATTGTGAACATTTTTTAATAACACAAATTCTATGCTGACGGGGAAATAGAACTTTATGTTCTAAACTTAGAGCAAACAAAATCAGGAAGTTTTGTAAATATTCTGACAAAATTTGTAAACAATATATATACAGATGACTTTAAGATTTTCATAAATAATGAAAAACACATTCGAAAAGAATATCCAAAATTTAATGAGAAATTGCTTAAAATACCATAATTTAAATACAATTTTTAATATTACTTTCAAGCAAAAATATTATAGAATTTGAGTTTACAGCTTAATAATTATTATATAGTAGTTTGTATTTAGAGGATGGGGTTGAGTTTATAAACTTCTATAAATGTTTTATAAATGATTCTTAAACATTTATCAATTATTTAAAGAAATTATTTAGTTTTATTTTCATCACAGATTATGGTATTGATAAAATGGTTATTTTAAAAATAAAGTTATACAATGTATCAAATTTATGGTAAAATTAGAATTCCTTTAATTTAGTAAATTTAAATATATAATATGCACATTTTGTATTATTTTAATACAAGAAATTCAGAAATAACTAACTAGATGCATAATTACAACACAAATCTGATTTTTTTTTAAATACATTATCTGATTTATATATAATAATCTATTTTGATTGTACCACACAAGATGTGATTAACATGTATTTTTTTTGATAGCGGTCAAGTGGAGAATTCACGTATCAGCGTACACAAATATATAACCAACGCTTATTATCTAATATCTATAATGTCTTCTATCTTCTTTCTCGGAAAATCGATGATAAAAATAGGATCTTCATGAAAACTAATAATATTTAAAATATAATATTTAGCAAAGAACAACATATAGATAATAATATTTAGTATAGATATTTAGTCTTTGTAACATAATAATCTCATGAAGTGTTTGATTGGTAGAAGCTGTAAATTTAGTTATTTTGATTTAGAACATAAGATGTAAGTTTTTCTGTTGTAGCTACATAATCTATTGATGTAGATTTATATCAATAACTTTCAAAGCACTAAATAAAAATTTTACAAAAATGATTTTCATAGTCAATATATTGTTCAATTTAGCTTTAGAATTGTACTTTCAAATTGTTTTCTTAAAGGATGATTGGTAAATTAAGGTAGTTGTGGAAAGAAAGTATTTAAAGCATTTAGAGTGCTTACCAATTACCTTCAAAAATTATTGTACTTTTCAACATTTATGAAATTTCAGAAAAGATTCAATAAAAATTAAATGGTTACCTTTTATCAAGCTTATTTACAGAAAAACATATTTATTTTATCCAACCTTTTTTGAAATTGGAAGAAAAATCTCATCAATCCCATTTTACGTTTTCATGTCTACTTCTAGAAAGATTAGTGTTTTTGGTAAGAACTTAAAATCTTAGTCAATAACTATACAATACGAATCATAAAGATATAATGAACAGAGGAGTTGGGAAATCAAAATTTTAAATGATTGAAATTTTATAATATTTTAATTGTAATAATATTTTAAATAATATATTTTATCATTACTTATGTTTTGCATTCTAATAAATTAAAATTTATTTTAGTAATTTATATTTATCATAGTTTCCAGTATATAATATATATTTAAATATAATAGCATAATACTTTAAAATATATTAAAATTTATGAAAATAACCCCGGGCGTAGCATGGGAAACGTTCTAGTTTTATTAAGAAACTTAAATAGTATATGGATAATACAAAAAAATCAATTAACCAAACAGAGGGATTTAATGAAAAAGAAAACATAACTTTCTCCTCCAAAAATTTTCTAGAAACCATATTTGCACCCTGATTTCTTTACCGGTTAACATGATCAATAGAGCAGTCAAGCAATTTCTTCATCCAATGACGAATATCGAACAACAAATTTTCTAGATTTACATGATTCCTTGTAGCATTAATGGTCTTCACAAGCTCCAAATTATCACTTTATAACCAGACTTTACACCAGCCTTCGATCCAAATTTGTTGAAGTGCAAACAAAAAAGCATAAGCCTCCCCTACAAATGCATTTGGTACGTCATTCATCGCTATCTTCATTGAAGCTGACCCAAGATTTTTCCATGCTCGTCACACATTATCCACCCTAAATCATCATTGTTTCTTGAGTAACTACAATCAAAGTTACACTTTAGCCAACTTAGCGGAGGAGGATCCCACTGATTGTACCTTCAAAACCATTTAACATTAAGACACCACTCCACGGGTACTTGAATAACTATATTCGCATCAACGATAGGTTGCACATTTCTTTTATTAAACATGAACTCTTTTCTAGATTTCCACACAAACCACAAGATCTAGAAAGGTAGAATTCCTTGATCACTTTTGTCTCCACAATCTTTAAGAAATTGGAACATTGCTGATATATTCTCTTTTATATCATCCGGAATTGAGATGTGATAGGAATGTTAGAACACCGCCAAGTGGCAAAAGCATACGGGCACCAAAACAACACATGATTTATAGAATCCTCTCCTGAACAACATTGTTGACAAGTAGGATCAAGATTAATACCCTTGAACACAATTGAACATATGTTGGTAATGCTCCTGAAGAAATTCTCCACAAAAACAATTTGATCTTCGGAATAATGTTTAACTTACACACAAGATCCTTCAAGATAATAGATCCCACTGGTGGAGAAATGGCGTCACCCTCAAGATAATGATGAGTAACAACCCAATAACCTGATTTCACCGAATACTCCATATTGTTAGTAAACAGCTAAAAATAACGATCTTAAACAACATACTCAGACAACTTTATACATTGAATATCCAAAACAGCTTCCGTCGAAAGCATTTGTTGAAGTAGATCAATATTCCAACAACGACACTCTTGATTAATAAACTCTAAAACCTTCATCTCAAGTCTTGTAGTCGGATACAAAAGACGCCTTGGAGGCATAGAAGGGACCCAATTATCTGACCACACATTAGTATATGAACCATCATCAATAAGAGTACTTAGGCCCTTTTAAGTAACTCCTTACCTACTTGGATAGATTTCCACCCATAGGAGGATAAAATTGTATTTGATGACAGTAAGAATGTCGTCGAATAGTGGTATCTTCCTTTATATAACCTACTCAACAAGGAATCCAGATTATTAGGGCTGAAGGTAGGGCTAAGTGTTTGTTCGAAAACGGTTGATTTGTCAGTCGGGGACAGTCGACGAACGTGATGTAAGAGCAAGTATTTGTGTTAGTTTTTAATTTATAGTCGCGTTAAGGACTGTTTTAGTAGTTTTGTTCGAGTTTTCAGAAATATATTTTTGGAAGTCTGCGACGTTTCGCTTTTTCCAAAAATGTTTCTCCTTTTGGTGAAGTGATTTTGCGTTTTAATCGAAGATCTCTTTTGATTTTGTAGCTTGTTTGAAAGAATTTTTAAAGTTTTGTTAAAGCGTTGGATTTCTTTTCGTATTATTTCCGTTTCTGGGTTATACGATAATTGGTTGTTCTTACCGAGGCGTTTTTGGACGAATCGTGGATTGTCGGTCTGGCCGTAAAGTAATTTGCGAGATCGAGTTTTGCTGCGATAAAGAGATTTGCGAGATTTTTGGGAATCATATTGTGTTGTCTTATTATAGAATATCGTTTAAAATATCGAGTACAAAGGAGAATATTTTTAAATGTAGAAGTATACGTCTACGTACCCACTTCCCTCCCTTTTTTAAAGCGAAGGACAGCTGAACTCGTAATGCGATGAGTTTCGTAAGTACCCCTTTCGGGGTTCAAGGCGTCTCATAGTCCATTTTTCGCCGTGAGGGTTTTACTCATTTGGCGGGCTCGCGTCGATCTTCTTGGCCGTGGTGACTGTTGCTGGATTGACCTCTTCCTGTTTGTCTCCTCTGGTTGGGTTAGTGAGTTGGGCTTGGAAGTTCATTTGCTTTCTTTATCCATAGCCGTTGCTAGAGTTGACGATTTGGGATCATCTTTTTCCGAAGCGTTTTCAGCCAATGGCTGACTTGTCTTCGCGCATTTTGGATTGGTGGTGGTTGTGATTTGCTTTAGCTTGTGTTCCACCAGAAAACAGAGTAGCGACTGTTTTTGGCATCCCTAGATTGTTGCGGTTCTGTGCGGGGTGGGAAACTTGATGCCTAGGTGGTAGATCGGCGGGACTGCCTTCATGGAGTTTTTCCAGGGCGTTCCCATGATCACCTCTAGATTACAGGATGATCGACGACTGTGAAGTTACGATTTTCGTGATTTCTTTGGCCATGACTGAGAGTCTGATCGATTCGAGAGTCATCGAAGTTGTGCCGTAGAAACCAATCAGTGGTCTTGGCGTTGGTGTAGCTTCAAACAGGTCGACGTTCATTCTATTGAGAGTGTCGCGGAAGATAACCTTGATGGTGCTTCTTGTTTCTACGATCACTCTGGCGTCTTCAAGATCCTTTATCACAAGATTGATCACAAGTGGGTCGTTAAGAGGTTTGTCGATCCAGACGGTCTCATGTTCTTCGAAACTGATCGTGTCGTTCGGGACGTCGATGACTGGAGTACATTTACTACTTGACTTGGCCTTCCGTTGATAAGCCTTTATAGATGAGACAGTTTCGTGGCAATATTGTGATCCTCCGATGATCATGTTTACTCTGCGATGATTATTTTCATTGCCTCTATCATCAGGTATTCTTCCGCATTAGCCGTTCTCGCCCGACCGGTTCCTTTGAGGAGTGTCCCCAGCTGGCGTGGTTTGGTCATTTTTCGGTGGATGTTCGGTGTCTCGAATGAGATCTTTTATTCTGGTTACTTACGAAATTTCTCATGCGAGTAGTTTTGTCGTTAATCTCGTGCCGAGAACTTTGCAGTCATTGTCAAGGGGCCCTTAGTTTGGTGAAACTCGCAGAATGTATTCTCGTCATAGGTGGAATTTCGGGTACATGTGTTTCATGACGTTCTTCCATGTTCTGGTGTGGAGTTAATGGCATAATTATGTGCTCCTTGGATATCTTTATCCTCGTGATGTACGTACTTGTCGTTATAAGAGATTTTCTTTTTAGGCTTCTACTCTGCCGCTACGTCTTTTGTAATTGCTCTCGTGGTTTTATATTTTTGTGATAGGACTTTCATCTCTTCTTTGATGATGATGTAGTCTGTGGCTTTTTGGAGAGCTGTCCTGGATCGTATGCGGTTTCTCGAGAGATATCCACTTCCTGAATTTTGACTTGTACCAGAGCGTCTTTCTGAGGGCGTCAATAGCGACCTTATCGCTGATCCTGCTAACTCTCGACATAACGATTTTGAATATGTTCATAAAATCGCGGAGAGGTTTGTCTAATTATGGGATAGACTCCAATGGTCAACGTCGGTGGCGGTTTCCTTGTCCATGAACATGGAGCATTGCTTGAGAAACTCCTAAGGGAGTTGGCGGAAACTTCAGATGGAATTTTTTTTAGGTGAGAAAACCATTAGAGTGTTTCTCCCTGGAGATTCTTGATGATGAAGTGGCAATATCCGACTTCTCTTTCGTTTTCCCCGATCTTGGCCTACCCATCGCAATCTGGAAAGTTGCAGGTGTGTTTTGGGGTCGGTGGAGCCGTCGTACGTAAAAGGAGTCTTCTGAGCTTCCTTAAGGAGTCTATTGATCTCTAGTGCATAGCTAGTGGTGTGGTGAATTTGAGACTTCACCGTTTTCACCTCCGCAGCTGTTTTTTGCGATATTGTCACGGAGATCGAGCATCTCGTCGAGATCATCGCCATCAGTTTTCCGAGTTTTTTGGTGTTTGCTGCGGGTGATCTGAGCCTGTTCTTTTGGCTAATTTCTCTTGTTCTACCCAGAAGATACTTTCTTCCTCTTAAATCATGGGTTTTTTGAACGAAGAGTTTTGCCGAGTTGTGCGACTTCTTTTTCTTCTCGGATGTACGTCAATGTCTTTGTCCGAATGATCGGATTGATCGCTGGGATCCAAGTTGACTCGCTCGACTTTGTTTTTTCTTCTTTCTGATCGTTAGGCAAAGGATTTTCAGTGTTCTTCTACGTTACTTCGGGAGTTATCTCATCGGGATTTTGTCCCAATGTTTTTCCTTGAGCGTTTGCGGGCTTCTCCAACGAAGTCGTTAGTCAAGCCTTATTCCGCAGTGGATTCTCAATGTCCGATGCGGGAAAATAGTTCTGGTCCTCGCTATTAGAGCTTCTACCTGTTTAGCGAGGACCAGAACTATTCTAACTTTTTGATAATTTTCTTGTGTGTGCATCCCCTCACCTTGGCCTCTCTTATATATCCCTCCTAGATCGGTCGTCTTTCCTTTTATGCCCCTGATTCGAGTCTATATATCCACTGAAATCTTCCTTATCTTCTCGTTTTCCATGGTTATCTGGAAACTTAACATTTATCTTCTTTTCCATTTATCTTCCGCGGAAATTAGGTAAGCTGTCATTGTAATTGGGCTCATTCTCATCCAAAATTGTAAACGGACCTTTTGTTGCGTTTTAGATCCCTTCGGTATGTTTTGTGACTTAAGTTTTTTTACGATTTTCTTCGGAGAAATCGCTTTTCATACGATGTTAGTTTCCATATTGTTGGCTCCGAAAAATAATAAATCGTTCGTATAGTCAAGATAAAAATGGTGTTACGTTAACCGTTATCGTTTTATAAGATTGATTCAAATACTTTACGAGAAGACAAGTCCTTATTATTTTTAATGTAAAACTTCAACAGAAAATCTAATCAAGACGAAACAAGAATTCGTACGGTAAAGTCCCGAGGGAAAGATTGACGAAGCGGAGATGGTCTCGTTGACCGTAGGCGACAAGATATAGGAATGGTCTCGTTGACCGTAGGCGACAAGATATAGGAATGGTCTCGTCACCCGTGGCGACGTGACACGGCTCTTGTCTCATCGCCCACAGGCGACGAGACTTGGTGAAGGTCTCATCACCTGTGGGCGACAAGACGTGGTTCTTGTCTCGTCATCCACAAGCAACAAGACTCGGTTTTGGTCTTGTCGTCCGTAGGAGACGAAACATGATTTGTGTCTCGTTGCCCACAGGAAACGAGACTTTGAGCTGATGTTTTTTTCCGTTTGTGTTGAAACGTTAAGATGAACAAGACCATTAGGTGCTTGGACAGATTTCTTCTTATTTTCTTTTACTTGGAAGAGAGAAAACATTCCCGCGGTGAGTTTAGAACATTGATTCCATCATAATCAATTTTGACCCCAACAATATGTTAAAAGACTCTTAGAGAAGTCTTTTGGGAAGCATTTCAAACCCTATGGTCAAATAACTAACTAAATAGCCAAAACAAAAACACTTTATTAAAGTTAAAAATTACTTATAAAGTGTTTAATATACACAAACTAAACAAATATAGGTTAAATTGTTTTTTTTTTGATGATAAGATTCCAAAATCTAACCCTAAAAATACAAACAATACTATAACATATATTACCAAAACCTAAACCAAAGACTATCATGACTCAATCTAAATTCACTCATTTATGTTGAAAATATTTCAATTTTAGTAACTTTAAATTTACATCATTTAGAAATGTGTATAATTACATGATTCCAATTTCCCCCCATAAAAAAATATTCTTAAATTTATACATTATTTTAAAGATCGAATACATGAGAAGACTTCTCAATGTATTAGATCTTAAAAATAATTTATAAATTTATAAAAGCTATTTTTATGAGGAAAAAAATGGAAATCATGTAACTATACACATTTGTAAATGAAAATTTTAAAATTTAATAAATCGAAGTCTTCTCATGCAGAGGGTGATAATGGCAAAACTCAATAAATTTTTTTTTGTTCATAAGAGGTTTTTTTATAATTTCACTAATATTTTAGGTTACTTTTGCGTTTGATTGAATTTTGTGTATATTTTTACATTTAAAATCAAATATTGAGTCATTTAGGCACTTTTCCCCTATAATAATCTATTTGTATGACCAAACACGAATATATATCAGAAGACATGTGTCTGATTTTTGTATGACCAAACACATAGAAAGACCAATAACCACAACATTCTTCCTTTTTTTCTTAATTAAATATTTTTTTTATCATTTTTGTCATCAAATATTTTTCAAGAAAATTACTAATAAATATATTTTTTAAATTTTATTTTTATTTGGATCAATAAAAAAATTAAACTATATTTTATAAATCTCTTTGTTTTGGAAATTTTAAAGAAAAATAAAAATACTATTAAATACTCTTTTACATTTTTTGTTTAGAAGAGGAAAATCAATATCATATAATCTATTACAATTATCTTCTATTTAGAAATTCAGAAAATATGATACAAATCTCTTTTATTTAGGATTTAAAAAAACTGAAAACTGTTTATCAGATATTCTTTTACATATTTTTAGTAATTAGAAAAGGAAAATTAATATTACATAATATTTTACAATTATATTTTTCTGTAGGATTTAGAAAAATGAAATAACTATCAAATAATTATTCCAGTTAACATATTAAATCTTTTCAAAACTTTTAAGTTTACAAACTCGTTTTTCAATCTCACTAATAGTTTTACAGTTTTTTTGTTAACTAAATAAATTTTAGTATCATGTTTATCATTGAATTCTTAAAAACAAAATTACTATCAAATAAGCTTGTAAATTTTTATTTGGCGAGGATTTAAATTGGAAAAGAAAAAAAATCATTTTGGTTATGATTTAGAAAAAAGAAAACAAAATTTAAAATCTATTTTATTTAAGATTTCAGAAAAGGAAGTTATTTACATAATATGACATGTTCTTATTGACACATTTCACAATCTATATATTTTTAGTTACACATGTCACAATACTATTGGTTCAAATATTTGAAGTTATTATTGGTTTATATTTTTTTAACAGAAATTTTCTATTAAAAAAGTAAAGTTAGTTTAAAAAAAAAAAGAAATACTACTTTTACAATTTAATTTTATATTGGCTTTTTTTAAAAAAAAGGAAAAATGCTTATTTAAAAAAACAAATTCGTTATTGATGGATTGGACAGGATTGTTTCATGGAATTCATTGGTAGGGGATGAGTAGACCAAGAGGCTGGTAAACCAGGGGATTTTGTTAGGAAATTAAGCAATTGTCGGCACGTGGTTGCTAGATGGTGCAAGAATAATCCACCATATGGGAAAGAGAAAATCAGTGAACTTCAAAGAGCGTTGTAAGAGGTACAAACAGACAACAGTATAACTCATGAAAAATATATTGGAAATATCTCATAAACTGCAGGAAGCGTATAAGGATGAGGAAGAGTTTTGGCAACAAAAAAGTCAGAATATGTAGCATACATCTGGGGATCTCAACACAAAATTCTATCACGCGTTAATAATGCAATGTTGTATTCGCAATAGGATTGTGGGTTTACACAATGACAATGGGCATTGGATAACGGAGGAACAAGGAGTTGAAAAGGTTCTAGTGGATTATTTTGTTGCATTATTCAGTACCAATTCTCCCTTAGATTTCAATAGTTTCCTGGAGAAGATTACACCAAGCATCACCGGTTGGATGAATCAAAGGTTGAACATGATTGCGAGAGGACAACGTTCACCAAGCTTTATTTATGATGCATTCGGAGAAAGCTCATGGGCCGGATGGAATGACATCACTTTTTCCAACACTCTTGGACTGTTATAAAGAAGGATCTGCTGAAATTGGTCAATAATTTAATAACCTCAGGTAAAATGGAGACTAGGTTAAACATCACAAACATTTGCCTCCTTCCAAAAACAGAGAGGCCTACAAGGATGACGGAGTTACGGCCTATCAGTCTTTCTAATGTAGGATACAAGATCATTTCGAATGTGTTATGTCAGAGGTTGAAGGCTTGTCTTCCAACAGTTATCTCGGAAACACAGTCGGCTTTTGTGTCAAGAAGAGAGATCTCAGACAATATCCACATAGAACATGAGAATGTTTCGTGGTTTACGGACTAATAAGACATGCCAAAACAGGTTTATGGCCATCAAAACTGATATGAGTAAAGCATATTATAGAGTGGAGTGGGATTTTATTCAAGCTTTGCTCCATAAGATGGTGTTTGATCCTCAATGAATCAAACTGATGACGGAATGTATATCGTCGGTCCAATATTTAGTTTTATTGAATGGTCAACCACGTGGACACATTATTCCGCAACAAGGTTTGTGCTAGGGTGATCCCCTATCTCCTTATTTATTCATAATGTGTACAGAGGCCCTTATCGCGAATATTATAAAGGCTTAGAGGGGGAAAACTCACGGGAATGAAAGTTGCATGGGCTTGTCCTTCAGCATCTCATGCTCTTTGCCGATGACAATCTATTCTTATGTACGGCACAATAGTAGGAATGTCAAACCATTCTTAGAAATTTAAAGGAATATGAGGCAATGTTGGGTCAACTCATAAACTTTCATAAATCTTCAATCCAATTCAGACATAAGATTGATTAACCCATAAGGCAGGAGCTCAGAGACATCTTAGGGATTCATAATATAGGCAGAATGGGATCATATTTGGGAAAGCCAGTAAACCTGGGAAGATCCGAGACTCAAGTCTTCGGATTTATCCAGGAACGTCTAAATAACTGGTTTAATGGATGGACTTTTAAGTTCTTCAAAAACGGGGGGATGAAGTGATTATAATATAAGTAGTTACTGCTTTAACAAATCATGTAATGTAATGAAAACTCTCCCAGGAATCGGCACTTGAAGGTTAATAAAGGGATAGACTTTGAATCGAATACTCGATCAAAAAAAGGTGGAAAGAAGGGTCACACAAAGATTGAGGAAGGCTTTTGATTTACCCGCTCCTAAGCCCGAGGATATGACACACCAAGACGACCTAGGAGGATTTGTTGCTTTGGGTTCACACACCTCGCAACAGAAATATGATGTCCATATGGACAAAGGATTCAACAAGACTAAGAAAAAGGTTTATTTGATGAAAAATTGAATGATCAAAACAAGAGATTACATAGCTTATTTATAGGATAGCTAAACTTGTTCAGAAAGTTAGATACCTAGTACATAGGAAATGATAAAATCAGTGCATGGAGGAGAGAGAATGTTCTTGAAACAAGCATTCCTTGTATGGAAGAGAGAGAAGCTTTCCATGCAATTAGGCATCAAATTTTCGTCACTCTTCTTGGACAGCAAATAAACCACTTGTTTATTAATTTCTTGGGCCTTTAACTTCATAAAATTGGGCTGACTTTGATGTATAACCTGTTGGACAATTTTCCTGATCAAAACACAAGCCAAAGCCATCACTTTAAGCCCAACTCGTCCACACACACACACACACCCATCATCCAAGTCTTCTTTTGATTTGTTTCTGCTGCTGATCCGGGTTACATCATAATGTCTTGTTATCCGCTACCTAAAGCGGTAACGAAGAAATTGATAAGTGCAGCAGTGGCACAATTTTGGTGGAGTTAAGGGAAAATAAAAAGAGCATGCACTGGAAATCTTGGGATAAATTTTGCCACCCTAAGGATGAAGGAGGACTAGGGTTTAAGGACCTCGCGGATTTCAACACGGCTATGCTCGAAAAGCAATTTTGGCGTTTAAATAGAAAAACCGAACACTCTATTTTCACGAGTGTTCAAAGGACGGTACTTCAGGAATGCATCACCCCTAGAACCGATTAGATCATACTCGCCGTCTTATGGTTGGCATAGTATTATCTCCCGTAGATCTCTAGTTAGCAAATGACTAATTAAATGGTAGGATCATGACATATCCTTCGCTCCCAATCACTTGCCCAAGACCAATAAACAAAAATCAACATATCGCCTCTCCCGAGCTTACTGTGGATGCTCTCATCAACGCATATTCGCGAACATGGAATTTACAAGGACTTTGGTCAATGGTGAATCCCCAAGATCTAAAGATTATAGAAAGTATACCATTGAGTATGACTCAAATGGTCGATAGAGATGGATGGCACTTTACCAATAATGGAAAACACACGGTTAAGTCTGGATATCAAGTGGAACGGGTTTATCCCGATAGAGAAAAAAACTTTGCCAGTAAATGGACCCACGGTTACCTCTAAAGGCTCATTGTTGGAAAATACACTGTCCACCGAAAAATAAAACATTTCTTATGGCAAATAGTTTCAGGATGCATAGCGGTAAAGAAAAAATTACAAGCAAGAGGGCTTAAAGGTGATATATATTGTGCCAGATGTGGAGAAACCGAATGATCCATAAACCATATAATGTCCACCGGCAATTCAAGTTTGGACACTCTCTTGGATTCCAATACTTTCCGTACACAATTACTGTTCATAAATATGGATTATCTATATTGGAGTGTATCTTCGAATATAAACTATCGTCACTATGCGTAGATTTTATAGTATATTTAGAAAGCAAGAAACAATAAGATGTTTAGTAACATAGATGTTGATCACCGTGATACTCCTAATTAACAGAAACTGAATTTTCGTCATTGGACTGAGGCACATGTTTTACTCACTCAAAAGGCCCCCATCCATAGGGAGGTGGAGTCCGTGGTGTTTAAGATTTAAACATATAACTTCTTATTAATCTGTTTCACTAATTATATGTTCTGTTTTATACGTACAAACACATATGCATCATATTCACACATATTCATGTACGCAACAACATCATAGTATATGAAATTATGACAACATCAGAAAATATAGTAAGAATAATAAAATATTGAATTGTATTAAGAAATTATAAAAAATACTCACGTAATATATTTTTCTTGTGAATACTATTGTAAAATATATGAGGAACCTTAAACCTAAATAGATATGTGAAATATTTGTAGCTATTTTTGGTTTATAATTTCTTAAACATTCAATTATCTATTAAAAGGAAATTTAGTTACTTATAATAAATAAAAGGAGTATTTTTACAATTTTCATTTGTTTACTGTTTTGTCAAAAAAAATATATTACTTACTTTTTAATTAGTATTTTCAAAAACAAAAAAAAAATAAAAAAATTGAAAAATATGAAATTAAAAAAAAATTAACTGGAAATAATAATTTGATAGTGTGTATTAAAAAAATTATAAACAAAATAGAATTATAAAATATTTTGTAATAGTAATTTTCCTTTTCTACAATTCAAAAAGAAAAACCGTAAGAGAATATTTTTTGTAATAACAATTTTCCTTTTCTAAATCTCTTTTAAATCCTAAGTAAAAAAGGTTTGTATTTTATTTTTGCACATTTCACAATCTTGAATTTTTTAATTGACACATGTAAAGATCATGTTAATTAGCAACTTTGAAAAACCAAGCTTTATATTACAAAATGACTAGGTTTGGGTATTAAAATATTCATTTCTTGAACTTTGATATGCTCTCAATCGAAACAATTAATCTCGCATGCTCTTAATGAATCTATCATACTATTCATTTACTAGGTACTCTTGAGAGGGATGGTAAAAGTCAAAATATACCCTTAATTAATGGATCCACTTAATTCAAGACAAAAGTCTGATATTCTCTCACATGCTCTTAATGAATTTATCATACTCTTCATTAATTATGTACTCTTAAGAGGATGATACAAGTTAAAAATACCCCCACTTAATTCAGCCATGCGGGCTCGATTTCTTTTGTTTCATTCATCTTCTTCTTCTCTCTGTCTCCCGAACAATTGTTTCAGACAAGACTTTCCAATTGATTCAATTCGTATCCAACATTACACTATGCAATTTTGATGAATTAGAAGTTTACATTTATACCTAGAACTACATTAAGCACTACATGTGTACCCAACACTACATTAAACTCTACATGTTTTCCAGTTGATTCAATCCGTACCCCACTAATGGTATAACTTTGTATAATTTGGTAAAACTATATTGGTACAATTCGTATAACTTAGTATAGGTGAACCGTAAAACTGTAAAACTTGGTATAAGTATATTAATATAACTGTAGAAGAAAAATGAAATAAACAGTCCTTGTTACAAACTTATATAATTCATGAAATTATGTATTTTGTCAGATGGTTAGATGAGAATTGGTTACACAAAACTGAATATAAGTGGTACAACACTATATGTGTACCCAACACTACATGACGCACTACATGTTTCTCGATTGATTCAATTTGTATTCAGCACTAATGGTATAACTTTGAATAACTTGGTATAACTGTATTAGTACAACTGTAGACGAAAAATAAAAGTATGATATTACAAAAAAAAAAATTTGGAACACCACTTGATTTCATTAGCACTTTAACTTGTTTGGGTACAATGTCTAGAGGGAATTCCATCCTTTTTGGTAAAAATCATAAAATACAACATTATAAAATAAAAGGGATAATTCTTCGAAGGACAATGACAGCGAAAACAAGACGAAGCTTGAATGCATCGATGTAACCTTTACGACAAAGTCGGACAGCAGAATGATAGTCACAAAAAGTGACGTTGAAGGGCAGTTCTCACCTACGAGATGAAACGAAGTAATCTTGATTGCCTCTTCTGATCCCGTAGAGACCGCTACACAAGAAGACAAACTGGCGAAGAAACTAAAACCTGAGCTCGGTAACAAGTGCGAGCAAACATATCATTTCACAGAAAGGAGGCACGATGACAAAGCCCACTCCTCGGGAGGGTGTGACGATAAGCACAAAGATAAAGACCAACCAAATGAATCCATAGATAAATTCTTCATAAAAGTAGAGTATGACGTTAAACTCAAATCAAAGGTTCCGGTAAATCCACCACAAATCCTTTGAAATCTCACCCAAAACTCCAAAATCACACTATCCATTAAAATGGATATAAAACTTGGCAGGCTAGACTGAGGGATGACCAAATCAGTTATCAAATTGCGCCACGATCATGTAAAACACACTCTTGGCTTTGACCCGAGCAATATCTTGATCGGAGATTTTGACGGTTTAAAACAGATGCCGAAGGTAAGGAGGTGAACTGCGATTGAGAACCAAGGAGCGTCAAGGAGTACACCGGAGCAGATGCTACTCTGGTGGTACCGATAGGAGTTGCCTCAGTTGCATTGCCACAATGGTGGGGTTTATCAGATGTACATGTCGTCATAAGAACGGCGGCGAAGAGAGTGGGGAAAGAATTTGGTGGGAGGTGAGTTGATTTCCGGTATGGACCTTCAAACATAGAGGCGTAAATCTCAGATCTCGAGCACGAATAAGTTGAGCAGTACCAGTGAGTTGTGTGGTGGGCGGAGAAGACTTTCCGGGAGCCCCCAGAGAAGCTATCGATGGAGCAAGAGGTGAGGCAGATCTCACCGGATTCAAAAATAAAACCTTCAAGACAGCGTCTTGACAGGATGGGAGTGATAGATTTGTTACCAAAAGAGCTCGTACTGCACTTTCCCTGAGGCACCAAACCTGAACGACGGGACAAATGTGGAACCCCACAGCCAGATGTCATCGAGACCTCGGGATCTAAAGAGACGAGAAGAACTTGCAGTGGCAGGTGGAGTGAACGCTGGTGAAGGACATCAGCCAGGAGCCGCTTCGAACCGATAACTGAGAAAGTGCAGCTTGAGAGTAGTTTGCGGAATCCCCGATGTAGAGAGCATAGTCGGTGGAAGAAGACACCACCAATGAAACGAGCAGATCTAGAGAAGAGAGATGGCAGAGCAGGAGGAGAGGCATGAGAGAGGGAGCATAGGAACGACGGCGGGCTATGCTGCTGCCGGCGTCGAGATTCGGAGATATTAGCGGTGCCCCGATATCTGGACCTGGGAGAGAAGGAGACTAGGGCGAACTCGTATGTAGGTCGCTTATATTACAAAACTTATATATCTCTCAAAATTAAGAATTTTATTATATGGTTAGATGAGAGTTGGTTATAGGAAACTGAATATAAGTGGGACATTCATATAAGTGGTATAACCATAACATAAGTCGGATTTACATAAGTCTCTTGTGTACAGTAAAAATAAGAAATAGGAAAGAAAAACTTCGACTTTCGAATTTTTTTTTTTTAAATCCAGCTCAGTTTTGCCTCTCATTTGTCTTTTTTAAACACCACGAATTCATGTTGGCAAGTATAAAAATCATTTTTATGTTTTCCCATTTCTACCAACCTCCAAATCCTCTCAACCTCATTTTCCCTCATCTCTTTCTATTTCGATAATGAGCAATCGGTCAGATTCTTCTTCCACGAGTGGTGGCTGGAGAAGAGTCAGAACGCAAGGGATCCCTATTAGGTGTTACTGCGGCGAGGGTGTTACTGAACTCATCTTCAACTTTAGTTATTAGTGTTTCAAATTTTCTAGACCATCATTATTTTCTCTTTTTGGTAGCTTGTGAACGACAATCATGTCTTCAAATGGGTGGATGAGGGATTCACGAAAGACATACGACAATTGGAAAGCCAAGTTTTTGTGAAAGAAGAATAACTTCAACTTGTCAAAGCAAACATGAGAGTTCTTTCAATTGAAGGACCCAATAATGGAAGGATAGTTGTTTGTTGTTTAATTCCATTACCATAGTTCCGTGGATTGGGCTGGAAAATTAATTTAAACTTCTATCAAGTTAATGGAATTATGAGTGTTTGATTGTTATACATGTTTGATTGCTAACAATTATTTCATTATACTTTATACGTTTCTCTAAATATTGGCCTTGTGATATTATAAAACGAATAAACATATATAATTCATGAATTTATCTATATTATTGCATGGTTAGACCGATGACAAATCCACATGGAAACCAAAAATCCTAAGAATCTCTCATTACTCATGCTATATGTTTTAATGTTTGTGTTTTTTATTGTTGTGTAAAGTGAAATTGAGTAAAACTGGATACGTTTCGAAAAAATAGAAATTGAGATAAAATTCTAAAACTTGTTTGCTTTGTAAAAGTATACATGCATCATTCTTATAATTATAAACATATTTGTAATATAAATTCAGAATGATAATCTAATCTATTAAAACTGAAGTACAAGTTAAAATTAACCCTGATTTTTTCTTAATATTTACCATATAATGCCACTGGGCCTATACATTGTCGTTTAGAGCTTTGCTAACCCTCCCTAATAAATTTACGTGTACCAAAATTTAAATAACAAAATCGAGTGATCCTAAAATCACGTGGTTTCTTAACAATACTGCCTCAGTTTAATTTGGTCTGAAGAAATAAAAACAAATGTGTTTCGGTATAAAATATTTCTATATTAAATGTTGGTCCGCCACTCCTATATTATCATAAATCATTTTCATTATTTTAAAACAAGAATACAGTACATTCGTATTATAAGGAGATTTTTTTTGTTTTAAAAAAAATTATTATAAGGAGATTTGATAGATATTTATGATTTCATTGCTGTTTCTTTATTCATTTACAATTAGAAACAAATGTGAGCCATATAACGTATTATCTAAATTAGTCTCAACAAAACATTACTGAGCGAATTTAAATCCTTTTATTCTAGCATATTCATTTAAAGTATGTCATTAAAATACTGAACAAGCTATTATCTTACGTATAGATTTATGATACTGAAGAGTATTGGTATAGATTTTGTATTTTATGTATTGAAGAGTATTGGTAAGGTTTTTGCATTTTATGAAATATTTCAATACATAGTTACATTTCTTTTTTACATATCACTATATTACAATAATTTTATATATACTACAAGTCTACAATGTTTTTTATATATTTTAACAATTAATATATAATATATTCTATATATTTCTATATATTCTTTTAATAGATTAGATTACAAATTTTTATAAAGTACATATACATTCATATAAAAACACAACTAAGGGAATTGAATATTTGAAAAAATAAATTACAACATATAAATAATCAAAATGATATGTTTAGACATGTCAATTTAAACAAATATGTAATTTTGACCGTAAAAAATATATGTAATTTGAAAAAGGGTAAATCTCCCAAATAGCCATTTTTGAAGTTTTTGTCACAAAAGTAGCCATCAAAGAAAAAATGGTCCAAATAGCCTTTTTTATTTTTTAAAAATTAATATTTTTTTTAATTATTTTTTAATTTTAAGCCCAATCTCCAAAAACCCATCCTATAACTCTAAATCCAAAGTCTAGATTAGTTAACCCAATGGTATAAATATATGTTTACACTCTTTGATAAAGGTTATTTTGATCATTTTTTCTTAAAGGTTTTTTGATGACAAAAGTTTTTTTTAGGTCTATCCTAGGGTATTCATCTTTTAAAAATGATACATATCTATAATACTACAATATATCATCTATTTATTTTTTTGAAAAATAACATCCGTGCGGGCGCACGGGTCCAACTCTAGCTATATTTAAAACTATGATGGTTTTTATAGTTTACAAGTAATATAAATTCAAAACGATAATTACCTTATACTTTTATGACTTCTTTATTAGTACTACCTTATGATATTATAAATCTTATATATTCCATGTAATTAACTATATTATTACATGGTAGATGACTAATTATTGTATAAAATTTATTATAAGTAGTATAACCATAAAAGGGGGAATTGAAAATTTGAATGGATGCCCAAAAAAGAAACCCAAAAATGCGAGATTATCTCTTTCTCTCTCTTTAATTTCATTACATTCTCGTTCTCTCTCCATCCGAAACCTCTCCATCTCTATATCCTCTCACATCACGAACATGGACTCATTGGAGGAGAAATTAATGAAAGGGAGATGAAGAAGACGAAGGAACACTTTGACATGATTGGGTAAATAACCGATGCCCACTACGGGATTTCATGTTGTTGCCCATGTGGGGAACGATTCATCGATGATGTCTCTCCAATCCGATGTATCCAACAGATTTTGATACTTTTCCTAGGAATAAATACTTCACTTGCAAGGATTTCGAGGTAAACAAACATGGTTTGATACGTTTCTCGTCATTTTAGATTTTGATCCGAATATAATAAAGTTTTGGTTTTATCTTGTAGAACAATGGCTACCACTCTCGTCAACCATGGGTTATTGGTGTCCAAGAAGAGATTCAGCAGTTAAGGAAGCGTATGAAAAAGATGGCCAGTGAGATTTCAGAGCTTAAGGAGATTATGTCCCGTCGTCCATGAGTTTATGTTCAGTCGTCCACGAGTTTATATTTTGTGTTTGTTTTTTTAAGACTAGACTATGGTTAGCTTGCTTAAACATTTCTTTCTTTATGATTAACTTGTTCTTGGATCTTGTAGACTTTTGATATATTAAGTATTTCTAAGTTTTACGAATTTTTTCAATTGAAAAAGTAAAACTTTGCCAAAGTAGGGAAAATTTACCGCATGAACCAAAACAATTCAAACAGAAGAGAGATTCACACAGAAGTATTTGAATGTCCAAAGTATTTATAAGCTTTACAAATCATATTCCACACGACATTTATGATTTTATTAGAATATAAATTCATTTATGTGTTTTTCTCACATCAATCAATCACAAGTGGTTTGGCTTATGAAGTTAATAATGCAAAGTTGTACCCAATTGGAAAACACCCGGTTTTATTAGAATATAAATAATATATATATATATATATCTTCATTTATGAGCTTTTCTAACATTAATCAATCACAAGGAATTTGGCTTACGAAGTTAATGATGTAAAGTTGTACCCAATTGAAAAACACTCAAGATTACTCGATTTGGTTTACAAAAATATAATCCTACCCATCACTAATGGTATTTTAACTATTGTCATGGTAGTTCTAGGAACGTTGATCTGTATCAAATTATGTTATTCTTAGTTTTCCAAAGTTTGACAACTCAAATAAGAGAAACTTTGTTAAGTTTTACAGAGTTAAACAATAACAAATTAATTTAACTTTTATTAAATATAACTTTTAACTAATTTATTAAAAGTTCTTCAAAATCAATTAAGAAGAAATCGACATGCATTTAATGAAGAGTCACGTCCATTTAATTCATTTCCCAAACGAACACAACTCTTCTGTCTTTATTCCTAGGTTTTACAAAGCTTGAAAATACAAAAAAAAATTGTCTTAACAACTAAGGGATAATCACTAAAGAAGAGTCAAAACCATATTCCATTTCCCAATTAGAAGACTTTATTACTAAATGGTTCTTTTATCTAAGGACTAAGGGATAATCACTAAATATTCAACTTTCACTCTCTCAAAATTAAAATGTCTCAATCCTCACCACAGTCTTCAACCCTAACTCTGCAACTTGTAATGTATGTGTTTCCTCTTAGTCTCTAACTTTGTTGTTTTGATTCCAATATCAAATTTTGGACTTTGATTCCATTATTATAAATAATGAAAGGTTAAGATGTCTGGATCAATCAACATCAAGAGGAAGCGTCCTATCAGGGACGACTTTGGGAAGCTGAAGAAGGATACAAGAAGGGGGGAAAAGCAAGATAGGAACACTACCGTACCATCCTTCACATGATGAAGGATCAGCAAAAAGAGAACGAAACTCTGCTTAAGTCTAGATCTACTCCATTTCAGTTCAAATAGATTTGCTTGATGATATGATCGGGAAGAAGTCATCCCTCGTCGACATCAAGGCAGAGAAGGACGGACTCCAAGTCAAGCTATTCCTTGTGGAGGAGAAAGTTTCAAAGGTCAAGGTCCCGTATATCGACTGGGACAAGCTCGGGGAGTCCTTCATGTCCAAGCCTTGTGATTCATCAGGTCATATCTCATCACTGTGTGATAAGACCACTTGTAGGAGATGAAGAGTTAATTGGTCAACCAATGTATTTTGGGCGACTACCAGAAGATTCTTTTCCACGTGATGTTTCACCTCAATAGGTGATGTATCACAACATCGATCAAGCTGTCATACTGTTGCGACTTCTGCAGAGTCATGTTCCAGGGGGAGATGTAGTGAATGGATAAGATGATGATAATGATGAGGATTAATATGTTCAAGATTTTCAATAGTAACTTATTTCAATCACAAAAAGCTTGTATTATTTGTTTTCGTCTGACTTGTACATCATTTAGATGTAAAAAGATGATGGCTAACAGATTATTGGTGGGTTCAATGCCGAATCTTCCTCTCCGATTAGTACTCTAAGCTTTTTGTTAATTTTACAACTCTTTACTATGTCCTTTTTGATGCATCGCCAAAATTTGTTACCCGTGTTTGGGGCGTATGAATGTTATAGAAGTCAGATGTTGTTGATTTTTAACTAAAAACAAATCATTTGTAAAGAGATTGTAAGGAACTCTCAATATGTCGAGCACAATTGATATTGTTTGCGAGAAAAGTCGATATAAAGTTTAGGATTGCGGTCAAGAAATGAATTGCGACTCAAATGTATTTCTGCTATAGACAATTTTAAACAAAAATAAGATATGTATATCAGTAGATGGTTAAATATGGAAATACCTTTTATTTACGTCATATGAAATCATAATATTTGAATTTTATTTGGAAGAGAATATGCCAACTCACCTTATGTTGAAATCATAATACCTTTCCTCTAAAACATTACCGTCTAATTAAAGTAAAAAGAAACACAATATATTAAGTGTTACTCGCTGGTTAAAGAAATATTGTTTACATAAACTTTAAATTTTCACATAAATAACCAAATATGTTTCTCTATAATTAAAATCTTTTTAGTTTTCGACAGACATTTCTACAATTTTTATTTATTCGGCATGCTAAGTGGAATGTATAGTGTATAGTATTAGATCTCGACATGTGTGTAAATCATCAATAAGGGTAAATAAAAAGATTGATTGATCTGTGTGAAGATATATATTAGTATAACTCGGTTAAATTAAAAGTTAATAAAGAATAAAATTATATAGATTTTAATTAATAAAAATGTATTATATATATAGGTTATACTAAGAATTAATAAAACATACAATTATAGAGAAACTGCTAAAATATCACTTTGCAAAAATACCTTTAACCAAAAATATATTAACATTTGGTTTACACTTTAGTGATTATTATTTTGGGTTTAGTGTTGAAGGGGTGGGGTTGAGTTTCTAAATGTTTATAAATATTTTGAAAAAAATAATTTAGTCTATTTTCATCATAATTTAAAGGTATTTTTGAAAATTATCATTCATTAAAGGTAAATTTGTAAAAAAAAAATTAGGTTAATTTTGGTCACTATCTCTTGATCTAATGCACATATAATGTGAAATATAAAAAAATATTCACATCTACTAAGCGAGAATAACAAATCCTCTGTTCCTTCTCTTCTCTGTATTTTTAATAGAAAAGAAGGCTTAATAAATAATTATGTATCTACCGTGGCAAAAAATATACATTCTTGAATCATTTCATTTATCCGTCTTTATGGTTTATCCATATCTACTATTTCAACTATTATCTAAACTTTGTAGACTGTAAGTTCTAATAGATTTGTGAACAAACATCCAAAAATTTAGGAAAAAGGATTAGTAAATATTCCCTAAGTCTTTTAAATATTTGTTTTTCCTTTTTTAGTTTTTTTTGTTTGAACGTGAGTCTTTCATGTTACCATCGTGAGGCTACTTCTTCTTTTCATAGTTTTTCCAAACTATTGTCTATCTAACATAAGAAGATGCACATCTATACTTCGTGTAGTTTGTGAAAATCGTCCATAAACAATGGATGGAGATTTCTTGTTGATGAAGGAAAAGGAGGTAGGTTACAAACTTTGCGCACAAGTTCAACTTTGACAACTTAAAGTTTATGGTGTGAGAAGACTTTAGAAATTATCTAAACAAGGTCAATATCAAGCTGGGTTACTTACCTTCTGAATTGATCAATAGCATTATCTCACCACATGTTAACATCACCAATGATCGGCAACTCAAAATATTTCTTACATATGTGAAGAACAAAGCTTTGACCCGGTTATATATGTGTGTTCGATCTACGGTTGAGACAGGCAATATCAAAGTAAATTTTAATTTGAATGAGCAAGCTACTTAGTCGACTAACAAAGAGGAAGAGCCTTTGTGGTATGATATTGATGGTGAAACTGAGTGTGAAACCCGCATTTTCGAAATAACATAATACATAATAATCTCATGAAATCTTCACTTTATTACTTCGCAAAAATCATCTCAACACCATAAATCTAATAACTAGAATAATATCTGATAATAACGATAAGAATAAATCTACCAGTCTGAAAAGATAGAAAACGAAAACGTCCAAAAGCACTAATCCGATATGATCACTCTTGATCGTCAGTCTCACCTGAAAGGGGAACAAAGAGGGGTGAGCAACTAGGGAGTCACTCAGTAATGTATGGGATGCTAGACACGCAAACTACTGCCTAAGTAAATAGAACTCCCACTATGGAAGTTTAGCTCTAACATGAACATACACGACGCCTAAGGATCACACAAAACAGACAATGCCATGATAGCATAAGGCTAGTCCATACACTCTGCATTTTCCTCATAAGGATATACATACTCGGCGTCGATAGTACAGAAGTCCGTCTCTGTACCCTCGCAATCATACTCATGCGTCGATATGCAAATGTCTATGCACCCCGCAATCTCTCACACATCGGCGTTGATAGCTCAGACGTCTCTAGCCCCCGCAATCCCTCACATAGTCCTTATATTTATAACTTATATATATATATCAACACTTAACATCAAACAATTCAATCAACAGTTGAATCCTCTAGACCCCAAATTCTGGTTTACAATCAATATCCTAACTATCAAGCAAGATTTGGTTCAAGAAGATGGAACATATTTCGAAACTAAAACTACGATAGGAAGAATTTTATACTAGTACGGAATATACGGAATAGACCCTCACCTTAGCAACTTGAAGAAGTGGTATCTAAGAACTCCAGCTGCTCAATTAGACTCCAAATCCGAAATCAGGGCGAAAAATTGAGCCAGAACGCCTTTCGAACGGGTTAAAACGGATAAACGGTGGTCTGGTAAAAAAGTTAACTCGCTGGTCAAAGGTCAACTCAGAGTCAACCTTTGACCAAATTGAAATTGAATTGAACCAGTCGGTTTACTTAAAGCGGATTCGATTTCAATTGGAGCAGATTCAAATCAATTTCAAATCGGTTAAGCATAACCCAAATTCAATAAATTTAAACCAGAAATCAATTAAATAACACTGGTTAACCTAAACCAAAGCGAAATTGAATCCAACCGGCCGGTTAACCCAGTCGCCGAGTCACCGGCAGCAGAGGGCGGACGGCGGGTTACCAGAATGTTCACCAGCGACGGCGACTCCGGCGAACGGCGACGGCGCGTGGGGCTCACGCGCGGAGTCGATGGTGGCGCGTGGAAGCGCATGTGATGCATGAGCGGAAGAGCAGCAGCGTGTGGAGGCGCGTCAACGATGGTTTGTGGCTGATCTCGAAGCTCCGGACTCGTCTCGACGTCATGAACACAATGGTTGTTTTGGATTCACGAGAAACGACACAGTTAGCGAGTTATCGACGATTTAGAACTCGGATACAAAAATTAAATCGGAAACAAGGTAATTGCGGTTACCTTCGGCGAGTAACGATGGTGGGCTTGACGATCTCGACTCCGGACACGGTGATGGCGACGGCACACTCTCGGATCTTCTTGACAGCTCCAACTCTGTAGGGTTTATGGGCAATGAATTTTTCTGAATAAAATAATCAAGACGGCTTGTTTTAATAGTGGAGACTGACCTAGGGTTTCCAGGAACCATAATGGGCTTTACTGGGATGAAATAAATGGACCTGAAATTGGGTCGTTACAATTCTCTCCCACTAATAAGGAATTCGACCCCAAATTCTGCTCCTGAACCGACTGTCCAATATCATCCTGAAAAAGCTCTGGATAGTCCATCCTCATTTGAGTCTCAGTCTCCCAAGTATCCTCCCAGATCCCATCTCTCTCCCAACGGACTTTGACCAACATGGTCATCATACCCTGATCTGTTTTCACTTGCCGATCCAATATCTTCACTGGCTGAATAAGTGCACACAAGATTTTTACCAAGGCCACTTGGTTTCTGCTGCAAAATAAGCTTTGGCTCTCTCACAACCTTTCTTAATACTGAGACACTGAACACATCGTTAAAATCTGACAGCTATATTGATAACTGTAATCTATAAGCCACTGCTCCAATCCGCTCCACAATAGGGTACGGTCCCGTATATATCGGTTTAAGCTTCTTTAGCTTTCGAGTCTTAGATCCTCCCTGAAATGTCCTCATTTTTAGGTACACTAAGTCGCCCACATGAAACTCCAAATCTTTCTGACGCTTATCTGCATAACTCTTATGACGCTCATGAGCTTCCTTAAGCCGAATCTTGAGCATCTCTACCTGCTCGACCGTCTCTTGAACCATTGTTGGTTCTAAGTCTCGTCTCTCCCCCACTTATGTCCAACAAAGTGGTGTACGGCAAGGCCTACCATAAAGTGCCTCATATGGTTCCATATTAATACTTGAATGATAGCTGTTATTGTAGGCAAACTCTGCTAGAGGTAAATATTTTCCCCAACTTCCTTCCCAATCCAAAACGCAAGCTATGAGCATATCCTCTAAGGTCTGAATAGTCCTCTCTGAGTGTCCATCTGTCTGCGGGTGGTAATCTGTACTCATATGGACCTTTGTCCCAATCGCCTTCTGAAAGGGTCCCCAAAATGCAGATGTAAACTTTGCATCTTGATATGATACAATACTAACAGGAACTCCATGCAACCTCACAATCTCCTTGATGTAAATATGTGCCAACTGCTCAGTTGTGTTTGTCTTCTTAATTGTCAGTAAATGAGCTGACTTGGTGAGTCTATCCACAATCACCCAAATAGCATTTCTCCCTCCATAAGTAGTCGGGAGTCCAGTCACAAAATCCGTAGTCACCATGTCCCACTTTCACTCTGGCAACAGCAAGTTTTGTAGTAACCCGCTAGGTACCTGATGCTCACATTTAACCATCTGACACGGCGATACAAATGTAGCCACATCATTCTTCATAACAGGCCAATGGTAGTAAATCTTCAAATCTTTGTACATCTTAGTGCTTCCTGGATGGATAATAAAACGTGAGTTATGTGCTTGTTGCAACATCTCCTTCTTTAACAGTTTATCGTCTGGCACACAAACTCGATTCCGGTACAAGTACACTCTGCTTGAAGATGTGTGATAACAAATACTCTCTATCTCGATCTGCTTACACAAAGCCTCATCCTTATCTTGAGCCTTGCGTATTTTCCACAATAAATATGCATGCTCCAAAGCTTCGAAACCAAATGTCTCTTCCACAACAGTGACCACACATAATTTGAGACTAGCAAGTGTTCCAGTCAGCTCCTAAACATCCTTGGTTCCTGGAACATCGCTCATTCGCCTGTTTAAGGCATCTTCCAACTGATTGGCCTTACCCGGATGATAAGCGACATCCAAGTTGTAATCTGCTAACAGCTCCATCAATCTACGCTGTCTCAAATTCAGGTATGCCTGCGTAAAAATATATTTCAGACTCTGATGGTCTGTGAGAATCTGCACCTTCACTCCATACAAGTACGACCTCCAAACTTTTAGCGCAAATACAACTGCTGCCAATTCCAAATCATGAGTACAGTAATTACCCTTGTGAGGTCTCAACTGACGTGATGCATACGCAATGACATGAACCTTCTGCATCAATACACATCCCAAACCTCATACAGTATCCTGGGTCTAGGAAGTACCAAAAATAGTGTTTCGTCAACTGTCGTTTCAGCTCTGTGAAATTCCTCGAACAAGCATATGTCCAAACAAACTTGATGTCCTTGCCTGTTAATTGCGTCATCGGTTTGGGGATACTGGCAAAACCCTTGACAAATTTCCTGTAATATCCTGCCAACCCCAGAAAGCTGCGAATCTCCGTAGCACTCCTAGGTGTAGGCCACTCTGATATTTTTGTAATCTTCTCTGGATCTACTGCAACCCCTCCCTCAGAAACCACGTGACCCAAAAACCCAATCTTCCTCTGCCAGAAGCTACACTTACTCAACTTAGCAAACAACTGATGCTCTCTGAGCTTACCCAACACATTCCGCAAATGCTCTGCATGCTCCTCTCTGCTACGAGAATAGATCAAGATATCATCAATGAAGACAATCACACACTTATCGAGGTGCTCGCGAAACACATCATTCATGAGCTTCATAAACGCTGCAGGGGCATTCGTCAACCCAAATGGCATCACCACAAACTCATAATGTCCATAACGTGTACGAAAAGTTGTACTCCTCACATCTTCATCAGCTATAGAAATTTGGTGATACCATGGTGCCAAATCAATCTTAGAAAACCATGAAGCTCCCTGCAACTGATCCAACAACTCATCAACTGATCCAACAACCCAGAGCATGGACACGTGGAGCGATGGCTGGACGCTTGGCCGCATGTCCTCTAGTCGGACAATCCCTATAGATATGGCCCTGTTGGCCACAAGTGAAACAAGCTCCTAGTGCAACTAGCGCAACTGCTGCAACTGTAGATGTTGCTGGTGCTGCAACTTGGGTGCCAGAAGTCGTATCTGTCGGCTTACTCCTACAAGACTTAGAAATATGCCTAAGCCGTCCACAAGTAAAACACTTTACAGACTCTCCAGGGTGGTGAAGACAACAATGGACACACCACGGTGCATGTGACTGGTCCCATGCCTTCTTCTGAGACTTTCAGTCTTTCCCCGACTTTGTTTGCGCTGCCTTAAGGCGTTTATGCTCCTCTGCTAGACATGCTTCCTGTTCAGCAGCTTTCTCCACCAAGTCTCCTAATCTGTGGTAAGTGACGACACAAAATCTGTTGTGAATATCCACTCGCATCCCATTTAGAAACTTTCGGATCAGATCTTCCTCTGAAATGCCACCTCCAGTAAATCTGCGAAGTCGACTGAACTCGACCTCATACTCTCTGATGGTTCTGCTACCCTGGCTGACATGCTCGAAATCACTTTTCTTCCTGTCCATAGCTTCCTTTGGAAAGTACATCCTATCGAAATCCCTCTTGAAGTCTTCAAAGGTTAATATGCCAGGACCAGAGTCCAGTCGCACTCCCTCTCACCATACTAATGCATCTCCACGCAAATACTGCATAGCCAGCCTAAGTGAAAACTCTGGTGGGCAATCAATAATCTCCAACTTACGTTCCAAACTTAACTTCCAATCATGTGCCCTCGTAGGGTCTATTGCCCCTGAAAAATGCTCCATGTCCATGTTCTTCATCTGGCTCGTCAGCCTAAAAAAACTCTCATCATAAATCGGATAGACCGGTGGTGGTGGTGGTGGAACCGGAATACCCTGACGAAACTGATGAGATGGAACCTGTGGAATAGGAACCGGCTGGACAGGAATCTGGTGAACCTCTGAACATGAATATGTGGCCCACCCTGCACATGAATCTGAGGACCACCCTGCATCTTAAATTTGGGTCCACGCTGTCCCTTCTGAACGGCTGCTAATTGTCGAGCAACCTCCTGAGCGACTGCCTGGGCAGCTGGCCTAGCTGCCTCCTTAGTAACCTGCTGAACAGCCTCCTGAGCAGCTTGTCTAGCTGCATCATGCACCATCTACCTCAAGGCATCCAGATCAATCGGTGGAACCGCTTGTTGTGGAACTGGGGGTGGCACATGCTCATCTTTAACCTCTCGAGCAGCCTTGGCTTCCTGGAACGACCAACTCTCCTACGTGACGGCATCTGAAACGGAAAAGTAAAACGGTCAACTTCAACTGGAATCGAAAACCAACGTCCATTCAAGTAAAACTACTGAAATAAAGGTGCTATTTATTTTCTTTCTTAAAATTCTCAAATCCCCTGTACATGTTTCAAAAATCGTCTAAAACCGATTGAAACCTAGTCTCCACGAATCGCCATCCCGGGTCGGAGCCAGAACGGAACCCGCTTTGATACCAAATTGTGAAGCCCGCATTTTTGAAATAACATAATACATAATAATCTCCTAAAACCTCCACTTTATTACTTCGCAAAAATCATCTCAACACCATAAATCCAATAACTAGAATAATATCTGAAAATAACGATAAACATAAAACTACCAATCTGGAAAGATAAAAAATGAAAACGCCCAAAAGCACCAATCAGATATGATCACTCATGATCATCATTCTCAACTGAAAGGGGAACAAAGAAGGGTGAGCAACTGGGGAGTCACTCAGTGAGGTATGGGATGCTAGACACGCAAACCACTACCTAAGTAAATAGAACTCCCACTATGGAAGTTTAGCTCTAACATGAACAAACACGACGCCTAAGCATCACACAAAACATACAATTCCATGATAGCATAAGGCTAGTCCATACACCCCGCATTTTCCTCATAGGGATATACATACTTGGCGTCAATAATACAGAAGTCCGTCTCTGTACCCGCGTATTCATACTCATGTGTAGATATGCAAACGTCTCTGCACCCTGCAATCTCTCACACATCGGCGTCGATAGTTCAAACGTCTCTAGCCCCCGCAATCTCTCACATAGTCCGTATTTTTATAACTAATTTATATATATATATATATATCAAAACTTAACATCAAATAATCCAATCAACAGTTGAATCCTCTAGACCTCTAATTCCGGTTTACAATCAATATCCTAACTATCAAGCAAGATTCGGTTCAAGCAGACGGAACATGTTTCAAAACTAAAACTACGATAGGAAAAATTCTATACTAGTAGAGGATTTACGGAATAGATCCTCACTTTAGCAACTTGGAGAAGTGGTATCTATGAACTTCAGCTGCTCAAAGAGACTCTAAATCTGAAATCGAGCAAAAAATTGAGTCACAACGCCTTTCGAACGGGTTAAAATGGATAAACGTTAAAACGGATAAACGGTGGTCTAGTCAAAAAGTCAACTTGTTGGTCAAAGTTCAACCCGGTCAACCTTTGACCAAATTGAAATCGAATTGAACCAGTTGGTTTACTTAAACCAGATTCTATTTCAATTGGACCAGATTCAAATCAATTTCAAATCGGTTTAGCATAAACCAAATTAAATTAATTTAAACCTGAAATCAATTACATAAAACCGGTTAACCTAAACCAAACTGAAATTGAACCCAACCGGCTGATTAACCCAGTTGCCGAGTCACTAGCGGCGGAGGGGCAGACGTTGGGTTACCAGAATGTTCACCGGTGACGGCGGCTATGGCGAATGGCGACGGCGCGTGACGGCGCGTGGGGTTCACGCGCGGAGTCGAAGGTGGGGCGTGGAAGTACGTGTGATGCATGCGAGGCGGAGCGGCGGCGCGTGGAGGCGTGTTGACGGTGATTTGCGGGTGATCTCGGAGCTCCGGACTCATCTCGACGTTACGAACATGATGGTGGCCTTGGATTCACGAGAAACGTCACGGTTAGTGAGTTATCGACGATTTAATACTCGGACACAATACTTAAATCGAAAACAAGGTAATTCCGGTTACCTTCGGCGAGCAACGATGGTGGGCTGGACGATCTTGACTCCGGACACGGTGGTGGCGACGGAACTCTCTCGGATCTGCTTGACGACTCCAACTTTGTAGGGTTTCTAGGCAATGAATTTTCTGAATAAAATAATCAAGACGGCTTGTTTAAATAGTGGAGACTTACCTAGGGTTTCCAGCAACCTTAATGGGCTTTGCTGGGCCGAAATAATTGGACCTGAAACTGGGTCGTTACACCGAGTTTCAAGAAGAAGATGTTAAACTACATTAAAGTGATGCTAATAACAAGTGTGACAAAAACATGATCAACGGAAAGCCTGCCACTTTTCTTTGGTTGATGTTGTGAAGAAAGGTCAACATTTAACTAGCAAAACGGTTTTGAAGGCATCACTGGAAATATGTGCAATGAAACATAATTTCGAGGGATTGAGAGTTCTTTTTGTTTTGTTGTAAGATATTTGATCAACTTTTGATTCCGTTTGCAGATCTATCTTTCGCATTGGCGAATTTTTTGGTGTGTTTTCTCAATCAAATCTGGGCAGTTTATAAAGTTTATGTATTTCTAATTTTTAAGGAGACTAATAAGGACTGTATGGGTCCATATATTTCACCTTTCACTGCACTTCATCTCCATCCCGGTGGCTTTTACTCGGGACCCTTCTTCATCGCTTCAACTGAACCACCTTTTAGGAGTATCAGACTTTATTCTAATGTTTAGCCATTAATTGACGTTTTAAAGCTTCTCTGTAGAAGGTCGAGTTTTGATGGGTTCCATGGGCCTCTCTGAAGCAGATTCTGTAAAGTTGGTGTTTCAATATGTTCCAGCAAAGAATCTTTCTTCAAGCGGTTTTAAGTTTCCTTTGTTTTCTTTTGCGGCGTAGCAAGGGTTATTGTGATTGATTAGTCGCGGTTTTAAGTGAAAGGTCATTTTCAGTAAGTACATGAGCTACGCGATGCAAAATGTTACAGTGGTACTATTGAAGAAGCTTCACCAGAGGTTCAGTTCGTCGCGGCTTCAACGATGATGGATCGAAAGGCTGTGGACAAAGGCTGTGGATTAAGCTTCACGTCTCAATGAATGCTAAATCATACCAAGTTGCACAAGATTTATGAAAACTCCACACGTGTTTTCATCTTTGTATAATCTATGGTTGGGCTTTAAGTCTATCTTTTGTTGGTTAATTAGGGTAGTAACCCATAAACTGTGAATTATATACTTGGATAATGATTGAATCGCCATGCTTTCCTTAAAGAGTATTTCGACCCTATACACGAAATCCCTTTGTAGGATAAGACAATCACAGTTTCATTCTTGTTCTAGGCTAAGATACAAGAATAACAAATAGAGCTTTAATGCTTATATGTGTTCTTCAAAGATCTTTGATGATCTATGAACAATGAATCTTATTCTATCTCTCACTTAATAACTATTAGTTTCTGATTTTCTCTTGTTCAAGTTGTGATTCCATCTTCGAAAGTATACTCTCTCAAGCATTTACAACTTTCCAAACTTTTATGTCATCTCTCGCACATATACCACATCCATAATTCACAAGGAAAATACTCTTTAAGATTGTTGGTTAATTAGGGTAGTAATCCATAAATTGTGAATTATATACTTGGATAATGATTGAATCGCCATGCTTTCCTTAAAGAGTATTTTGACCCTATTCCAAGCCCTTGTGTTACACGAAATCCCTTTGTAGGATAAGACAATCACAGTTTCATTCTTGTTCTAGGCTAAGATACAAGATTAATAAATAGAGCTGTAATGTTTATATGTGTTCTTCAAAGATCTTTGATGATCTATGAACAATGAATCTTATTCTCTCTTTTACTTACTAACTATTAGTTTCTGATTTTCTCTTGTTCAAGTTGTGATTCCATCTACCCTTTTGCAAATGCCAACAACTCCTTATATAGAGTATGAAGGGTTGCAATGGTTAGCATCAATATTTGCAACTATTAACACCAACAATTGCAATGGTTGGCCAAAAGTCACAATGATTCTTTACCAAAGGTTTTGATCATCAACTGTTGCAATGGTTTATCACCAAAGGTTGCAACGGTTCGTCACCAAAGAGATGCAAACATGTAGTATTCGAAAGGATGCGAGCATGTCGTGTCCGAAGGGATGCGAACGCACTGTGATCCAAGAGGTACGAACGTGTCGTGATCCAAGAGGTACGAACGTGTCGTGATCCAAGGGGTGTGAACGGGTCGTGACCCAAGGGATGCGAACTTGACATAATCCAAGGGATGCGAATGGGTCGTGACAAAAATGGTACGAGCATTTTGGGACCGAAAGGGTACGAACATTTTGGGACCGAAAGGGTGCGAACATGTTGGGACTGAAAGGGTGCGAACGTGGCGGCACCGAAAGGGTGCGAACGTGTCGGGACCGAAAGGGTGCGAACGTGTCGGAAACGAAAGGGTGCGAATGTGTCGAGACCGAAATGGTGCGAACGTGTCGAGACCGAAAGGGTGCGAACGGTTCGAGACCAAAAAGGTGCGAATGGGTCGGGACCAAAAAGGTGCAAACGGTTCGGGACCGAAAAGGTGCGAATGTACTATCACCAAAAAGGTGCGAATGTAACATCACCGAAAGGGTGCGAATGTAACATCACCGAAAGGGTGCGAATGTAACGTCACCGAAAGGGTGCGAATGTAACGTCACCGAAATGGTGCGAAAATAATATCACCGAAAGGGTGCAAACATAATGTACCGAAAGAGTGTGAACATAATGTTACTGAAAAGGTGCGACATAATATTACCGAGAAGGTGAAAATGTAATTTCATCGAAATAATGTGACTTGCATCATGCAAGTTATTAATATTTATGGATACAAGTGCCTTAAGGTTAAGGCCGAGCCGTCATGAGTGGTAAACATATTGTTCATGTTTGGTGTTATGGACTATGATCCATAAATATGGATCGATGGTTCAGAAAGAAGTGTATTTGAAGCAACCTAAGGTTTTATTGTACCTTACAATAAGTATAAAGTGTATACATTTATTGTATGGGTAAAGAAAGCACCAAGTCAGTAACATCGAATGTTTAATGAGATTGTCTTATCAAGTAGTTTAAGTTAAACTATTATGATAAGTGTTTCTATAACAAATTGATGAGTCCAGTAATGGTAGTCATTTGATTATATGTTGATGACATATTGATATTTGGCAACGGCCAAAGACAAGTAGAGCTTACAATAATATTATTGTCATCAAGTTTTCAATGAAAGACATGGGGGAGGTTGATGTGATTCTTAAAATTTGAATCACACATGCAAGTAATGCACTATATTAGACATATTTTCTTTATATTGATAAAGTTACTTATGGGTTCAATTGTGAAATTGTTCGCCAATGAAGATTCCCATGGAATGTGAGTGTGAAGTGTGTGCTTTATTCAGAATAAATAATATCACAACTCGAGTACTTGAATGAAACCATAGATTATGGTTTGTTATATGTCAGATTTCCTTCGATGGTAGAAGGGTATTTAGATACAAGTTTGATTATCAATATAGAAGATCAATCTTCTGTAAGTGGTTGAGTGTTTTGCTTGGGGAAGTGCCATTTCATGGGCTTCTAAGGAGCAAAGTTGCATATAAATTTGACTATAGAATAGAAATTTGTAGCATTAGCATATGCTGGTAAATAAGCGTATTGGCTAGAGAATTTAATGTACGAGATTTCGTTGTGGCCGAAATAGTATCACCAGTTTCTTTCTATGTTAGTGAAGAAGTCTTAGTTAAGATTTATAACTAAGTGTATAATGGTAAGTCGCGACACCTGGCATTAGATATAACGTAGTATGTAAGCTGATCATTCACGGGGTGATTACCAAAGATTTGTTCGGTCTGAAAGAAATGTAGCGTATCATTTGACAAAATGATTAGCTAGAGACTTGGTACTTGAGTCTGTTAAGGGATGAGTTTAAATTTCATTTGAAATCTTTAATGGTGGGATACTCAATTTCTCTCTAATACGATGTTAGAGGCTGAATTCAATGTGGAAAGCCTACACTTAAAGATTGAAGCGCATTTTTATATATCATCCCAAGATATGTGCTTGGACCTGCAATAAGGGATAGGTTGAAATATTACTCTTAATAAATACTTTGAAAAAGTGCATTTGCAGGTGCATGACTGAAAGTATTTACCTATATGAGTGTGAAGTGTTGCCGCTTCAATAAGCTGGGACTTGGCTTTGTATGCATTCATGAATGGATTGGGACACATGGCTTATAATAGTTTCGGGTAAACACTTAGAGTAGTGTGGAAACATGTATGTGTGTTATCTTCATGTGCTCAAAATGGGTTAAGGGATTCAATCCGTAGGACATCCTAATTCTCGGGCATTTGGAATGTGTAATACACTAAAATGAAAATTTAATTCTTCGAATATTTTCATTTATGCATGAGTTTGATATATGTATAATTTATTTTATGAATCTATGATTACACTTAAATGGGGGAGGATTGTTAGATATTTATGTGTATAGGTGCAATGTATCTAGTGAACCATTGCAATTGTTTGTATGAACAATTGCAACCATATATAAATCATTGCAACCTTTGGTGATTAACCATTGTAACTCTTTACTAACCATTGCATCTCTTGATGAACCGTTGCAACCTTTAGTGATAAACCATTGCAACCGTTGATGATCAAAACATTTGGTAAAGAATCATTGTTACTTTTGGCCAACCATTGCAATTGTTGGTGTTAATAGTTGCAAATATTGATGCTAACCATTGCAACCCTTCATACTCTATATAAGGAGTTGTTGGCATTAGCAAAAGGGTAGATGGAATCACAACTTGAACAAGAGAAAATCAGAAACTAATAGTTAGTAAGTGAGAGAGAGAATAAGATTCATTGTTCATAGATCATCAAAGATCTTTGAAGAACACATATAAGCATTAAATCTCTATTTGTTATTTTCGTATCTTAGCCTAGAACAAGAATAAAACTGTGATTGTCTTATCCTACAAAGAGATTTCGTGTAACCCAAGAGCTTAGAATAGGATCGAAATACTCTTTAAGGAAAACATGGCGATTCAATCATTATCCAAATATATAATTCACAACTTATGGGTTACTACCCTAATTAACCAACATCTTTGTACTTCTACTTCAACCCATGTTGCTTAATCAAATAAAAGTTGAAAAAAGGAAGTCATTACCGTCAACCATTATTGTCAATATGTCACTGCCACCATCTTTGACAACATGATAAAAAATGTTATATTGATGGTGATATGTCAAAAATTATTTAATTTTTTAAAGAAAATTTTAGTTAGAGCTTCATTTTAATTTTTAGTTCTTATTTTTTTAAAAAATTATTGAAAAGTGTAAATAAATTTCATATTTTTAAGAAATAATTTTTGATTTTTAAAATCAAAAATTGATTTGAAATTTTATTTAGTTTTTCTTATTTTTATTTATTTTCTATTTTCACCATAGTTAATTAAATAATTATAATATATTTTTTTTTAAAATGAACACGTCACCTTACTTACCGGTAAACAAGTAAGTTTTTTATTTGTTGAATAAGTAAGTCATGTTTAAAGTTTTGTACGGATCCAAAGTCAATTAATAGTTTAATAAGCTGACTAAATCACTTCAATTAGAGGTGGGTGTTCGGGTACCCACTCCGGTTTGGTTTGGTTCGGATCCATTCGGATTTTAGGGTTTCAAAGTTAAAGACTTCAGCGCTATTCGATATTTATAAATTTTTGTTTGAGTTCGGTTCGGATCTTTGCAAGTCTGTTTTAGGTTCGGATAACCTTTTTAAACTATTTTAAAATTCATATATACTTAAATTTTATAAAAATCTAAAAATAAAAATGATATATAACATATAAATTTGAGTAATGTATGCCAAAATACCTAAACTTAACATAAAAATAGTTTGGTTTAAATGTTTCGACGGAAAATCAATAGATATTATAATTATTTTGATGTTTTGAGTATTGTTTAGCTACTATAGCTATTTACTTTTGATTATTGTATATATTTTCAAATATTTTGTACAACTTCAAAATATCTTATCCATTTTAGATATATTTTTGTATTAAATCTAAAAATAGCTAAATATTCAAGTATATAAATCTGATTCGGATATATTTAGATACACAAAATATTTTCGTTCCGATCAGTTTCAATTTCGGTTCTCTAGATACCATTTCGAACCCATTCCGATATTTAACCATTTTCGGTTTGGGTTCAATATTACTTTTTCGGATCAAATTTGGTTAAGTTTTTTGGGTCTGGATTTTTTTCAACCCTAACTTAAATGTTTAAATTGTAAATAAATATGCTTCAAAGGTTTTCATTTGATTTTGTAAACCTGTACGAAATATTTCTTTGTCAATTTATTTAGAAATTTTGAATTGTCTAAAAGCATTCAAATTATAAGATATTTTCACAACTCGGCTTAACTCATGATGAACTTAGGGCATGATTATCCCTAGAACCCTAATATGGGGTTCTTATTTTTTTTTGCTTTTTTAAAAAAAAAGTAGAAACGAACCAATCGCGGACCGCCACGTGTCAGTAGGGTCCGCGAACAGTAAGAGCTGGTTCTTATTTAGGAGGTTTTAGAACCTTTGTTTTTTGTTTTTGTGGGCTCCCTGCCCCTAAGAGACCCACTAAGAGCCTCCAATAATAATGCTCTTAGATCTTTCATGAGCTATCTTAGTTCGACTCATATATTAGATGAGCCTTACTATCTAAATTTGAACTCATGTCATCTTGATCACGAGTTAAATAAGTCAGCTCACTATCTATTAAAAATACTATAATAATTAAATAAAATAAAATTTTAGAATATTAAAATAAACCTTAAAACCAAATATAAAAATTAAATATAAAAAATAATTTTGAAATGTAAAATAAAATACTTGATTCAATATTAGTAAATTTTCAAAAGAAACGATGACATAATATGTATTTATATAAGAGATTTATATAGTAATGCGTATTTTTCCTACAAGAATCTTAGATAAATTTTTTAAAACATAATTTCTATATTACTTATATTTATCTTATAAAATTAAAAAGTAAAACAAAATATTTCTAATATACGAAAGTATATGCAACTCCAACAAAATCAAGCTCATCAGCTAACTCATGTTCATTAAAACTTATTTATATAAAGCACAAACTAAATTAACCTTGATCATCAAAATCATTTAATAAATGACGTTAGAAAACATAATTCGTGCTGATAAAAAAAATAAGATAAGCTGAATCAGTTCATGAGTTGCGACTCGTTTTGGCACCCCCTATCGTTTATTTCTTTATTGAAATTTTCGGTTCACATGTAAGTTTTGTTTGCAAACAGTATACTTTGCCCTCAATTTGAAAAACACTTTCGTGAAAGACTACCTTAAAAACTAGAAATAAAGTAAAATAATATACCTCCTATCCTTATCGCTTCTCTATATACGACCCCTCTGGATGCTTTCCAACAACTACAATTTGTCTTACTCAAATCATTCACCATTAAAGATAGAACCCACAAAAAGAAAGGGAAAATGGATCTTACTCCTGAAAGTTCACTTATTGAGAAAGAAATTCAAGACTCATCGGCTACAACAATAACTCTATTCCTCACTACTTTTGTAGCTGTGGCCGGTTCCTTCGTTTTTGGCTCAGCTGTGAGTTTAAAAAGTTTTATCAAATCTTTAATCTTTTTCATGTTGGTGTAAAAAAAAAAATTCGATTTCTGTAGTAATCTATTGTAAGAATATCAGTTGATTCTTGATTAGAAAACTCGTTCCACATATTTGGCAGATAGGATACTCATCACCCGTTCAGTCCGATTTAACCAATGACTTGAATCTATCTGTGGCAGAGGTAAACTGCTTTTACATTATCAGTGTGTCCTAATGATTGTGATAGCTGATAAGTGTCTATGATCGGTTATGAAGAGAAAATAGATTGATTATGAACTAAAAATTACATATTATATGGCGGCGGAGAAACTGATATTGCTGTAAATTTTTGAACAAATTTGAAAAAATATTGACCGGTTGATTATGGTAAAGTGATAAGGAGGCGGGTCTCGAACGCTAACACGTTTCAGGTTCGATTCACCTGTTATGCGAAACTAAGTCACAATTATTTTGGTCACTTTGTACAGATATGGGTTCATGCTTTAGAGTCTATTTAAATATCCGAAGAAAGGGTTTATCCGTGGGCTGCACCTCCCCTTGAGAATTAGTTTGGGTCTCTCCATAGACTTGAGATACCCCATATTAAAATATATATTATATATATTACATATAATTTGAGAATAGAAAAATACTTTAAGATAATCCTAAAAATATTTTGTCCCAAAAATAATATTTAAAGGAGAAAAATGATCAAACTATACTTTGTCAAAGGTGTAAATATATATTTATACTTTTGGATAAACTAATTTAGATTTGGGTTTAGAGTTATGGGTGAGGTTTTGAGGATAAAGTTTAAAATTTAAAAAAATATTAATTTTTTTAAAATAAAAAGATATAATTTAGTTATTTTTGTTCTTGAATGTTAATTTTGTGACAAAACTTTTAAGAAGAATTATTTAAGAGATTTGCCTATTTGAAAATGTAAAAGGTAATTATCTAAGTCAAGATCAATAATTTTAATCAAAAACTGATCATTAATTTCATTAACTGACTCGCCTATTATTATTATTAAAAACTCTAGTTTGTAAAAGCTCACAGACACAGATTACAAGACAGCCATACTCCATCACCTTCCTCGACGCCGGCGGTTGCTTTGCTTACCGGCGTCGCCATCCTTCCTCTTCCCTCATGTCTAGCTTCATCTGTCTCGTTTCTCACTTCATCACTGCTCCTCTGCTTCGTATTTTTTTATTCTTTCCAAAAGTTGTATGTTTATTCGTTCTATGTTCATGAATCGCTTGTCCACTCACCTTATATCCACATATCACTAGAAACCAAAAAATCCAACAATGATCTTCTGCTGACCCACGCTGTTTGTCCAATTTACTGACCTAGTCTCTTTTACATCTCTGCAATTTCCTAACAAAACTTCATCCATCCACATCAGAACCAACAAACTAAAACTTCACCCATCCACCTACCTCTCCCCTCACTACATAACCTTGCAGACATACAATTCATATGTATGCATCTACACAAAAATAAATGCATAGATTCCATTCACTCTCATCCACATTGTCCACAAATAGTAGTATAAATTACATTTTTAAAAACATAACAAAAGCTAACTAAATAAATTATATGCACACAAAAGATAAAGAAAATACTATAACTTATTTGATATATATATAAGATAATGATAAATATTAAATAATGGAAGAAGGAAAAATTCATCCAGGTTTTAGGAAAATTAAGCCCAAAGTGCTAATTCCACTACCATATATTGACATGAAGAAGAAGAAATAAGAATGTCTGAAGATACAAGAAGATCACCCGAGCAGAGAAAGTGGTATGTCTGTACAATAACACATCTCTTAACCTAACCTATTTTGTAACGCAAGCGCAAGGGGGATGAGATTTTGTATCTGCATATGCAAAAGGCTCTAGAATAATTTAAATTGTCTGTTGGAATAAGAAGACAAAGAGAAGTCACATGTTGGCTTAAGGAGGAAAGAGATTAGAGAGCTGCCACTTTCTCCAAGTTTCTCCAAGCTATTCTGCCACAAGCAGACTTGTTTATTCATTTCCTAGGGTTCTTTGTTTAGTAGTATCTTGGGAATTTGTCTACCTTTAAATATACTTGTATTTAGAACCAAACAAATGAAGGAAATAGATTTCCTCTCTCTCTCTTGTCTCTCTCTCTTCTCTCTCTCTCATGTTCTTGTTGTTCTTCATTTCCCTCTACAAACCAGGCACTGAATCACTTTATTCTCACATGGTATCAGATCAAATAAGCTTTTGAGACCTTATTCTCATCATTTTCTTACATTACTTCCGTAAATATGTTATGTTTCATCCTGATTTTTAAAATTTCACTTGGAAACACTCTTGTACCCACTGGATAATAGCTGTTCTTGAGCTATTCTTGAGGTGTTCTTGGTAGAGAATTCAAAAATGGAGGTGATTCCAGTTACTCTCAAGGGAGTTAACTATATCTTGTGGTCTAGAGTTGTCAAGACTTCTCTTATAGGAAGAGGTCTCTAGTCACATGTGTGTGATGACAGACCTCCAAACAAAACCAGCCTAGGAGAGAATGGTACAAAAGTGGTGCTGACTGATGATGGAAAATGGAATCAGGAATTTTATGGTGTTATCCATCTTTCAAAACAGCCTTGAGGCATATATCCTGGAAGCTTACTCTTACTGTGAAACTTCAAAGGAATTGTGGGATACACTTCAGAATGTGTATGGCAACATATCTAATCTAAGAAGGGTGTTTAAAGTCAAACAAGCTATCAACAACCTAAAACAAGATGAAGACGAGTTCAATCATCATATTGGGAATTTTAGGAGCTTATGGTCGGAGCTTAACATGCTTAAACCAACTCTAGTGATCCTGAAGTCTTCAAAGAAAGACAAGAACAAGATATGGTCTTCAGTCTGCTACTGACTATAAAGCCTTCTTTTAATCAATTTGTCAAGCATGTTCTGAGAGAAGATAAGCTTCCTAGTGTAGAGGATGTGTGTGCTCTTATCCAGAAAAAAAGTCACTCACACACTCTTTGAGAAGGAAAAGAAGCTTGCTCACCCAACAAACAACATTCCAAATAACAAAGGAAGAGTGGTGATGTTTCCATAGTATGAGAAAGCTAAGACACAACATTGAAGAAAGAATTTGAAGCCAATAGTGATGGGCATTAAGTTGGCCAGAAGTTTTCTCAAGAAGATTGACCATCAAACGATTCAAGGGTAAACCATGTATTCAGCTTTCATCAGTGATTCAAATGAAGGAGGGACATGGAAAAGTAAGGATGGGGCGACCAATATTGATGGTCTAGTGACAAGGAGTAACTTGAATGAATTCATCAAGGCTGCCAAGGCCATTATCTCATCCAAGAAGGCTGGTACACATTTTCTTGCTCTAAACCCATCTTTATAGATTCAGGAGCTAGTCACCATATGATTAGTGACAGAAATCTGATTAGTGATTTCAAGTCTGCCTCAGGGAATGTGATTATAGCAAATAGAGATAAGGTTAAGATAAAAGGATAGGGAACCTCAGGTTGTTTGATAGGGAATCATCTTCTTATATATGCTCAGTTTACATCTAACATGTTATCAGTAAGGAAGGTCACAATTGATTTGAGTTGTCAAGTTGTCTTCAGACTTGATGATGTTGAGTTTCAAGATATAAAGACAGGACAAGTTATTGGAAGAGGACACAACCATGATGAGCTTTATCATCTCCAAAGGACAGAAGCATCTCCTTCTATATGCATGGTCTGTACATCTACTAGGGTTGATGGCAATACATAGCACGCCAGATTGGGACATCCTCATGCTAGAGCTTTAAATCTGGTGTTCCTAGTGTAGTGATTGAAAATGATGGGTGTGAAGCATGTATCTTTGGGAAGCATTATATGACAGTCTTTTCAAGGTCCTACACAATCTATGAGAATTTCTTTGACCTTGTTCATTATGATGTATGGACTGGTCCATGTCTATCCAGAGAGAATCACAAATATTTTGTTAGCTTCATTGATGAGAAGTCTAAGTACACTTGGATAACACTGATTCAGTCTAAGGATAGAGAAGCTTTCAAGAATTTCCAAATCCTTGTCGCCAACCATTTCGGGTTCAAACTCAAGATCCTTAGGTTAGATAATGATGGAGAGTACACAAGCAAAGCATTCAAGCAGTATCTAGCTCAACATGGGATCATACACCAGACAAGTTGTCCTTATACCCTCAACAAAATGGAGTAGCTGAGACGAAGAATATGCATTTGATGGAAGTATCAAGGTCAACGATGTTCCATACTAATTTCCCAAAGAGATTTTGGAGTGATGATGTGTTGCTTGCTTGTTATCTTATCAACATGATTCCCACTAAGATACTCATTGACATGTTTCCATTTGAGGTACTAAACAGCAACAAGCCATCATTGGATCATTTGCGTGTATTTGGCTGCCTTTGCTTTGTATTGATACCAGGGGAACAGAGGAGCAAGTTAGATGCCAGAAGTTCAAGGGCTATGTTCACTGGCTATTCTCCAACACAGTAATGATCTAGTGACAAGAAGGGTTTTAGTATCAAGAGATGTGAAGTTTGTGGAGACTAAGGGATACTATGAGGAGAAGAGTTGGGATGACTTGAAAGATCTATCTCAATCATTAGAAAAAGCCACCAGTCTCAGGATGATATTGGAGAACCTTGGTATTAGCATGCCTCAGGAGAATCAGGAAACAAGGCCGTGTCCTCCTAAAGCAGCATCTGGTCCAAAAATTGTAGTTGATTAAGGTGGGGTTAATGAAGCTTTGTAAGTCATTTATCCTGATCCTGAAGGGGGCAATCAACATGAATAAGATGCTGATACAGAAGCTCATGATCAGGATGAAAGGCAACAAGAATCAGTCTCTCAACCTGATCAGATAGAAGATGAAGAAGAAAAATCAGAAGAGGTTCGGCCTTTGAGAAGTAGTACAAGACTGGAGAAGGATCCTTCAAATTGGATTAAAAGTAGAGTCTACTTCAACTCTCATGCGGTTGCTCATTCTATTCAAGCAATATGTTCCTTGGCTCAGTATCCACAAGAACATAAAGTATTCATTGACGAACTGGATCAGGAGTATATTCCAAGGTCATATAAAGAAGCTATGGAGCATAAAGAGTGGAGAGACTCTGTTGGAAATGAGACCGATGCAATGGTGGTTAATGACATTTGGTATGAGTCTGAGCTTTCCAAAAGGGAAGAAGACAGTGACAAGCAAGTGGGTTTTTACCATCCATCAAATATTTAGCCAATGGAAAGGTGGAGAAGCGTAAGATAAGGCTGGTTGCAAGAAGATTTACTCATACATATGGAGAAGAATACATTGCTACCTTTGCACCAGTAACAAAGCTTCACACCATTAGGATCATTTTATCACTTGCCACCAATTTGGAATGGGATTTGTGGAAAATGGATGTGAAGAATGCTTTCCTGCAAGGAGAGTTAGAAGATGAAGTGTGAATGCATCCTCCTCGTGGTTTAGAACACCTAGTCAAACTAGGGAATGTATTGCGACTGAAGAAAGCAATTGATGGGCTGAAGCAATCACCAAGAGCTTGGTATCACAAGTAGGGCACTACTTTCAATGGAAGGGGATTTGTAAAGTCTGAAGCTGATCATACCCTCTTCACCCTCACCAGTCCACAAACATTGTTTTTATCTTGGTGTATGTAGATGATATCATCATAGAAATCAACAAGGAAGGGATTCAAGCCACCAAAACCTTCCTAAAATCAGTGTTTAACATCAAGGATCTTGGAGAGCTTAAGTACTTTTTTGTAATTGAAATGTGTAGATCGAGAAGGACTGTGCACTTGATCTGTTGAGGGAGGCATGAAAATTTGGAGAAAGACCAGCTAAGACTCCCCTTGAAGATGGATACAAAGTGTTGCGAGAGGGGAGTTTTGAGATAAGCCATATGAAGATGACAAGAAGTATAGAAGGATGGTTGGAAAGCTGATTTACCTAACTATCACTCGACCATACATCTGCTTTGTTGTGAACCAAGAGAGCCAGCACATGCAACCTCCTAAGGTTCATCACTGGAACATGGTAGAGAGAATCATGAGGTATCTAAGAGAAGCTCCTGGTCAAGGAGTGTGGATGGGTTGCAATGGAAACACTAGGATTGTAGGATATTGTGATGCTGATTGGGCAGGAAACAAAGTTGATAAGAGATCAACCACATGGTATTGTACATTCATTGGAGGCAACTTGGTGACTTGGAAGAGAAAGAAACATAAAGTGGTTTCATGTTCAAGTGTTGAGGCAAAATATTACATCACAAACACAATGCATTGTGATAATCAGGCTGCCATTTACATTACGAGAAACTCATATTCCATGAAAGGACCAAGCGCACTGAAGTAGACTGCCACAAGGTTAGACAAGTTGTGGAGCAACAAATCATCCTCCTTGCTACACTAGAAGTGAAGACCAGCTAGTTGAAATTTTCACCAAGGGAGCAAGCACCAAAGTCTGTGAGTTCATTCATTCAAAACTTGGACTCATAGACCTCACTTGTAATTGATCCTCTTGCCATGAAGTTCTCTACTCTTTTTCCTTGGTGTGTTTTTATTTCATTGGGTTTTTCACACTAAGGTTTTAATGAGGGAGTTCTTCATAGTTTTCAAGATTAACTAGTCTCTATGGTCAAGCGTGAGTAAGAGTGTTGACATGAAAAAGAAATAAGAATGGCTAAAGAGACAAGAAGATCATCCGAGCAGAGAAACTTGTATGTTCGAACAATAACACATCTCTTAACCTAACCTATATTGCAAGACCAGCGCAAGGGGGAAGGGATTTCGTGTCTGAGTATGCAAGAGGCTTTGGAATAATTTAAATCGATCAAAAGAGCTATTGGAATAAGAAGACAAAGAGAAGTCAGATGTTGGCTTAAGGAAGAAAGAGATTAGAGAGTTGTCACTATCCAAGCTATTCTGCCATAAGAAAACTTGTCTGTACATTTCTTAGGGTTCTTTGTTTATTAGTATCTTGGGGATTTGTCACCCTTTAAATATACTTGTATTCAAAACCAAAAAGCAAGAAAACATATTTCATCTCTCTCACTCTCTCCCTCTCTCTCTCTCTCTCTCTCTCTCTCTCTCTCTCTCTCTCTCTCTCTCTCTCTCTCTCTCTCTCTCTCTCTCTCTCTCTCTCTCTCTCTCGCTCTCTCGCTCTCTCTCTCTCTCTCTCTCTCTCTCTCTCTCTCGCTCTCTCTCTCTCTCTCTCTCTCTCTCTCTCTCTCTCTCTCTCTCTCTCGCTCTCTCTCTCTCTCGCTCGCTCTCTCGCTCTCTCTCGCTCTCTCTCTCTCTCTCTCTCTCTCTCTCTCTCTCTCTCGCTCTCTCTCTCTCTCTCGCTCTCTCTCTCTCTCTCGCTCTCTCTCTCTCTCGCTCTCTCTCTCTCGCTTTCGCTCTCTCTCTCGCTCTCTCTCGCTCTCTCTCGCTCTCTCTCTCTCTCTCTCTCTCTCTCTCTCTCTCTCTCTCTCTCTCTCTCTCAAGCTCTCTCTCTCTCTCTCTCTCTCTCTCACTCTCTCGCTCTCTCTCTCTCTCACTCTCTCTCTCTCTCTCTCTCTCTCTCTCTCTCTCTCTCGCGTTATTGAGGGAACTATATTATTCATGATTGAGTGATCTCACGACAAAAGACATGACCATGAATTCACTTGAATCCTGTAGTCGGATACTTGATGTCACACGCTTAAATGTTTTCAAAATATTTGCAGTATTCGCTCTTCGGTTCGATTTTGACAGTTGGGGCAATGATCGGCGCATCTATGAGTGGACGAATTTCCGATTTGATTGGCAGACGAGCAGTAAGTTTTATTCTTCTTTCTTACATAACAACAAGAGAAATACACATTATTGTTGAGTTGGTAAATAATCTCCATCTTAATCAGACAATGGGTTTCTCAGAGATGTTTTGCAGTCTTGGTTGGTTAGTGATCTACCTTTCTAAGGTATCTTCGTCTCTCTCTTTTTTTCAAAAACGTATTTGAAAAAAGGTATATATATATATATATATGTTGTTGTTATATAACCAGGTTGCAATTTGGCTTGACATTGGAAGATTCTTGGTCGGTTACGGGATGGGCATTCTTTCGTTTGTGGTAAAATCTATTAACCTTAGCAAATTGAATAATGAATAATACTAAGTGGTTATATATCGTATAAAATATCACTAATGAGTAATATGTTCTTGTGTTTTCAAAAATTTAAAGTGATAATGAAAGTGATGAACTTTGTAAGATGAGGGACACGACGAATGAATCAGTTCTTAAGACGTTTATTTATACAAAACATTGACATTCTACAGTGGACATATTAGATACTTGATTATATCATGAAATTATAATTTCAGATTCGTTGGTGGGTGACCGAGTTAGAATTGCATTTAACATGCGACGAACATTACAAGATAATCACAAAATATGTTGTATCGTAGATATACCATAAATATTTGTTGAAAATCGTTGATATACCATAAATATTTGTTGAAAATCGTTGATATACCAAAAGATTTTGAATCGATCTCGTTAATAGATTTAGTGTTTCTTAACTGATGATCAGGTGCCTGTATACATAGCTGAAATTACTCCTAAAGATCTTCGGGGTGGATTTACAACTGTTCATCAGGTAAAATATACTACTAAACAACAAATCAACTGTATTTCTCTTAAAAAATTATAAGGTTACAAAATATCTCCACTTGTAAAAGGTGCTATTTAAATCTTTTCATTGTCTTATATAATATGCTGAGATGTCAATAATTGATCTACAAGATTTTAAAAATTTGCAGTTAATGATATGTTTGGGCGTCTCCGTGACATATCTACTAGGATCTTTTGTTCGCTGGCGAATATTGGCTTTGATTGGTAATATATACGTAACATAATATTGATTGTATAAATTATCTTAAATAAGTATCTCTTGCTAGTAATACATATTAATTAATTTATGTTTCATACCATAGGTATGGTACCATGTGTTGTGCAAATGGTAGGATTAATTCTCATTCCAGAATCACCTAGATGGTTGGTACGTATACTAAAATATTTTAGTGCCTCTGATATAACAAACGATAATGACATCATCATCGGCCCCAATAGTTACCTAATAATATACTAATTTTATGTCATAATGCTCGGAAAAGGGTTTTGTGATTTTATAAACTAAAAGATAGTAACTGTTTGCAAGTATTTTCAGGCAAAAGTTGGCAGATGGGAAGAATTTGAAATTGCATTGCAACGATTGCGAGGAGAATTCGCAGACATTTCTTATGAATCTAGTGAAATCAAAGTAAAACAGCACTGAGTCTAGTTTCTTGAAATAATTCTTTCTTTTTTTGATAAATGTTCCTTAACATGTGTACTACTCTTGTTATTATTTTTTGAAGGAGTATACACGAAGACTGTCACAAATTTCAGAAGGTGGCATATTCGATTTGTTCCAAGCGCAGTATGCCAAATCTCTACTTGTAAGTTAAACAGGTCAATATCTTTTATATTTTTGAATGTCCAATAATCTATGATATTCCATGATGAAAATGCCAAATGGGTTTAGGTGGGAGTTGGTCTAATGGTACTGCAACAATTTGGAGGGGTTAATGGAATCGCCTTTTACGCAAGCTCTATTTTCGTATCTACGGGTACCTACGCATATAATATTAATGTACATACACAATAAAAAACTTAAATTTAAGTAATCGTTTTAACTTTATTTTCCAGGGTTTTCTTCCCAAATTGGAATGATTGCAATGGTGATTGTACAAGTAAGTTTCTAGTTATTCTTTTTTTTTCATTGTTTGATGTTGTTCAATAAAATAATAATAAAAAAATTAGATGTTGTCTTTCTTGACATTTAAAATCAAACGTTCAGAATAGTAATCTAATAGAATCATGTTTTAAAACATAAAATCGTCAAAAATGAAATACCTTTAACCAGAAAATGGTATCAATTTTAAAGACATACCTTTAACACTGAAAATTACTTTTATTTTACGATATAGTCCACATCATCGTTATTTAGAAAATATTGACATACAAGAAGCAAAATAATTTTGTGCATACCAATAAAAATTATGGTAATAAGCCAACAACCAAATTATCGTAAGAGAAAGTAAATCAAAATAAGTTGAAAAAAAAGTAAATAAATTAAGAGTCGATGGTGTTTTATTTTCTTCGTCTCGACCAAATTATCTCTAGATACTGTTTATTTTCAGATACCGATAACAACTATTTTTTGTCATCCGTATTTTCAGATACCGATAACAACTATTTTTTGTCATCCGTATTTTCAGATACCGATGACAACAGTAGGCGTAATTGTTATGGATAAATCAGGCAGACGACCACTACTTCTTGTAATAAACTATTTTCTACATTTTTATTCTATGCTATTCCTTAAATATTATACCCAAAAACCTTTTCACAATCAATTTACAGTGTTCATACACTAACATTTCTAATTATATATATACCAATTCAGATTTCCGCTGCGGGCACATTTTTTGGGTGTGTACTCGTCGCCTTATCATTTTCCTTACAGGTTCTCTCCTCATTTAAACTTCTGATACATAATTTCTATATCATATAGCATCGATTACTTTGAAAATATTTGTTATTTTACTATATATATATATATATATATATATAACTGCTACAAATTTTTTGTATATAACTTTATCACATTGTTTTATTGTTCCACATTTCTACTTTGTATTTCATGTTATTCTATTATTCATCTTGGCTCTGGGTTTAGTGCCTGGAAAAGTATTGAGCTATGGATAATTTTACTCGTTTGTTAAAAGAAATAAATTGTAAGCATATTTCAAGCTTGAAAATGTCTGTAATTAAATAATTATGTTCAAAAAAATGTCTGTAATTCTGCGTATTATAAAATGTGAGCTCACCGTTTCACCAAAAAAAAAAAATACAATGTGAGCTCACCAAATTGTAGGGTGTAAGGACGTTGAGTGGAGGAACTCCATATATAGCACTTACTGGCGTTCTGGTAAGTTTTGAATCCGAAACATTGTTTATAGTTTGTTTTAAAAGAACGTTTTTCATAGTTTCAAAAGATGTGATGTTATTTTCCATTTTCCCTTCAGGTGTACACGGGTTCATTTTCGCTAGGGATGGGTGGGATACCTTGGGTGATTATGTCAGAGGTAAATAACTTTCATGAAAATTTGTGTCGTATTGATTAGTATATGCATAGTTCCTTCTCGTGTGGTTTTAACTAGTAGTATATATGTTTTTCCTTGCGGTGTGGCTTTGATTGCTTGATTTATGCTTATTGCTGAATATACATGTTAAATAAGAGATTTACGATTTCCTTACATCACATTTTTTGTTCTGCTTAGTTGAAATTGAGTATTTAAAATTCCACTTTATGTCAAGATATTTCCGATAGATATAAAAGGATCAGCAGGAAGTCTTGTGACTGTTGTCAGCTGGGTTGGATCTTGGATTATATCCTTTGCCTTTAACTTCCTAATGAATTGGAGTCCTGCAGGTACAAGTTTTGTTCCAATTTTACTTCTTTTGTTTCAACCAATTTTCTCTCTATATCTAAATGTGAAATGTGTTTCCAAATTCTTTTCAGGAACATTTTATGTTTTCGCAACAGTTTGCGGAGGTACTGTTATATTTGTAGCAAAACTCGTACCAGAAACAAAAAGTCGAACACTCGAGGAAATTCAATCTTCTATTAATCATGTAACAATGGATCATGTTTAGATAGTTGATTCATTGGACACCAATCATTATCCAATAACGTTTAAATATGATAAAAGGAGAAATGCCAAACTTGGTATTCCACAAATATAATTGTATCTACTACAAATTATCAACCCGATTATCCTGTCTCATAAGCCATATGCTTCAAGATGTATGTCTGGTGGATGGGTCTTAGACTTCTACATCACAATTTAGTGGGTGTGGATGAATTTGAAAAGATAATACAAGACAAGTTCCAATTATTGGTACAAGAAATAAAAGAAGAAGACAATATCTATTGCACTTTTAGCTTGAAGCACTTGTTTGAACTATGGAAAAAATGCTTTCTCATTCTACGTGTCAAAATTTTTGAACGGGATGCAAGGAATTAGGAGCAATGATTGGAGATCATAAAGCTTGTCCAGCTTTCTCAATCAAACTGGAAGAGACCAAGACACTATTAAGACGAGTCCACAACTTCACGGTTTCCTACATCCCAAAAAGATAAAACGATATTGCTGATTTTTTACCCATAACTTCTGGAGGTGTTTATAGGGATTTACAATTTGTTGGTTGTTTTCATTTCAGCATGGTTTCTTAAACCATCTCAAGTTTGAATTATATAATGACCTTTTGATGTCAAAGACAACCCGTTTAAACATGATATTTTCTTTCTATTTTTTATTTGATCATGAAATTGTGAAAGTGTCATTACTCTAAATGTTATGTAAAAAAAGAAGACAGAGATTGCTATTTCTTTAACTCTAAATAGAAAGGAAAATATCAATCTTTAATTTAGGAGAAGAAACAAAGATGGGTTGTGTTGGGGGTATTTAATATAGAAAGGGAATCATCCAATATAAAGTAGGACACTCACCTTCTTCTTCTGCTACAGACCCAATCTTGCATTCCTTCTGCCCATGGGCAGAAAAAAAGTTCTTGATAAAAAGAGATCTTTCTATATCTCATGATATGGAATAAACTAACCTAGATTTTGACCACATAGATATCTATAAAAGGGATTCCAAAACCCTAAGAGAGAGAGATCGCCAACTATTCACTTTCGACATATAGGCATGAAGCTAGAAGTAGGGTTTATATACCAATACCTTGTTTTTATATTCTAAAGATCAACAAAACACGATAATCATTACGGAAGGCCATATCTTAAAAGAAGGGATCGATGGAAGGTCACTCAAAGCAGTTGGAGTAAAGCATATAAAAGATATTACAAATAGAAGCCGAGAACTTGGTTCTCCGGGAGAAAACTATGTCCTGAACTCTGCGAGAAGGACACACTGCCGATTTTGAACTCATGGTTAACCCATGCAACCTTGGATACCCTGAATGGGGGAGAGAACATGAATCTATAAACTCCTACAACAAAATAAAAGCACACTGAAGGAGTTACCCTCGCAAACACAGACCATGCTAACCAGCAGGTAGATGATGAAAATTCATATACGGACACTGTTGGGGTCAAAATCGGTTATGACGGAACCAATGTCTAGAAACCGAGAAACTTTTTCTTTCTTTAAAATAAAAAGAAAGTGAGAACTAAAACCTCGTAGGATTCAAAAATTAACACAGTTTGACGGAAGACATACTCAATCTCAAACAAAATACGATAAAATGAGAAAATGTCGCGTCCTGACTTCTCATCGTATTATTGTTTCCAGTTCATCTTGCTCCGACCGTTGAAACATATTGCCATAAGGCAAACCAGACCACCCTCTCTGCGGCTCATCATCGGCGTAACGACGACCCAAACTCATCCTCGTACCAGCATGCAACAACCAGAGCTCGCTTTCGCCGACAACTGGCGACGAGACCGATCTTTCGTACCCCGCCGCCTAAAAGAGATGACTCGGACCAGTCCTTGTTGCCAGCTGGTGATAAGACTGTCTCCATGCGTCTCGTCACCAGCTGGCTACGAGACTGTCTCCCCGCATCTTGTCGCTAGCAGGCGACAACCCAGACTAGTCCTCGTTGCCAGATGATGACGAGACAGTCTCCCTTCGTCTCGTCTCCAACATGCGATGACCCAGCTAGTCCTCGTCGCCAGCTGGCGACAAAACTATATCTACGAGTCTCATTGCCAACTGGATACCAAGACTATTTCTCCTTGTCACCATCAATTTCACGTTCGTTTCGATCGAACTGTCTCTTGTTTCGTCTCGATGGAATTACCGATGGAATTTTACGATCAAAGTAGCAAAGATTTTTTCTCATAAAACCATAATAAATTGTATGAAACGATAACGGTTAACTTAACACCATTTTTATCCCGACTATACGATGGGTTCTCACCATCCTATGGAACCAACATCGTACCAAGGGTGCTTTCTGCGAAAGAAATCGTAGAAACGTTTATGTCGAAAAACTGTCCGACAAGGTTTAAAACGCGGCCAAAGGCCACTTACGATCTCAGACGAGAATGAGCCCAAATTATAATAATGGTTTACTTAATTTTTGTGGAAGATAAATGGAAAAGAAGATAAATTTCACGTTTTGAAGATGATCATGAAGATCAAGAAGATAAAGGAATATTTCCGGAAAGAGATAGACTCGAATCAGGGGCGGAAAAAGAAAGACGACTGGCCTAAGTGGCATATATAAGGAGAGCCAAGGCAAGGAGTACGACGACACAAGAAAAATTCATAGAAAACTCATCACTTAGAGCAATTTAGGTAATTTAGGCAATTTTCTTCTTTGTTATCGAGGTGCGACTCAACTAAGTCTTAAGGTCTTAGGAGGTTAGAACTAGAGAACACGATGACAGCTCTTACAGACGAGGCTTTTTCACCTGTTTTAATATTCATAAGCAGATTCAGAATGCGATCATTCATACTTTGATCTTTATTTCGATTTATTTTCGTTTGGTCCTTATTTGACTACTTGTCGTAGGATTAGCAGATTTCCGGGACCTCAAGGAAAGTTAGGGTTTCTTTACCTTCCTCCCTTTAGTAAACTTGACAGTGCAAATTTTGGTTCCCATAGACACGAACATCACTTGAAACAATTGCGCCCAAGATATCAGTACAAACTGCCTACTTGGAAGAAGCCTTCTCCAAGAAATTTGAAGTAGTACATGGGCTAATCAAAAGATTCTTGGCATCGCTCACCCAGTCCAGAGAAGTGCTATGGATTCCTATGCAGATATTCCATTCGAAAACAATATTGCCCTGATCGAGATGCTGAAGAAATTCTCTTTCTGAGTGATCCTGATAATCATGTTGCTCAGTACAAGCAAATGGTGCTTACTCAAACAATCCAGATGTCGCTCCGGAAGGCTACCATGTGCAAGCGTTTCATATCAACTATTACTAGACCGCCCTATAATGGTACATCAATCTGCTCAAAGGATGAATACACTCCTTTGCAGCTGATAGGTCATAATATTTACCACTTTTAGACCATGTTATAGGCCCTATTTGGAGTCTATTATGTGTGTAAGATGTGTTTTTAGAGTCTTTTCAGATCCAAGTGCAGTTTGGAGCATTATAGGGATTATGAGGCTTTCTGGAGCTCAAAGAGAGAGGAACCGCATAACTGGTCAAAATCCACAAAGTACGAGTCGAGACAGAGAGTTGCGTCAATCGACGAGGCACCCTTGCCGTCGATCGACGGTCAACACGCTGAAGCCCTATTCACATAATACATGACTGGAAGCCCAAGTAACATAAATTACAATATTGTCCCTAGATGAGTTTTACCTAATTTATATTATCTTTGCTTGTGTATCATGCAAAGAGAGCTCTTTTACAAGTTTGGAGATTTTAGTAGTTTTAGGAGAGAAGATCAAGACTTCTTTCAAGCTTTGTACTGGAACCCCAATTTTCTATCCCTATTCTTATGCATTATTTTATATTTATGATTATGTTCTACTTATCTATGTCTGAGTATATCTCTTGTTAGATTTAGGGTTTATTAATGGTTTTTACGGATTAGCCAAACAATAGAATTCCTAGGGTGATTATTAGATCTATCATTAGTATTGTGATTATTGATTGTGTTCTTGAGTAGCTAACTAGAACCCTTATATTAGGATAATTGATACATGCGAGTGTAGGATCGTTACGAGAACTAATCCTTTGAGCCTAAGTGAACTTAACGAATATGATCGCTAAGTGCTTGACTAAGAAAGCCATCAATCGATGCCGTTTGCATTCCATCGATCGACGATCATTCGAAATTTGCATATGGAAGTTGTAGACTCTGAGCTTAGCCATAGATAGATATCAGTTATATCTTTACTTATTAGATTCATGTTCTATGATTGAAAACCCCTTGGCTTCTATCCATTATAATTCACTAAATGAAAATCCTAGATCTAGCTGTTTCCTTAATTGCTTACAGTTAACCCATTCTGATTTACTAGTTTTTAAAGTTTATTTAATTGCGTAGCACAACTAAGTTGATTATCAAATCTATTATGGGTCCTCGCTCTCTCTAAGTAATAGAGTTGAACCTCATATTTGAGAGAGTAATCAATAGCTCACCTAGGGTAATTTGAGCACGTACAGAATTTGGCGTTGTTGCCGGGGAACAATGCTCGCCATTAGATTTGCTTTGCAAGTTTTGTCTAGGTTTTATTTTCAATTTACTTACAAAAACGTTTTTCTTTTTCTTTCAGGTGCATGCCCAACAATACCAAAATCAACAAGGAAAAAATTAGTTTTCTCAGACCCAATAGCTATTGAACAAATCATTCGTAGGGAGAAGAGACAACAATCAATCGACACCAATACTTCTTTGTCAATGGACACTCATCTGTCAGCATCGATCGACACCAGCCCCGAGACATCGCTCGACGATGATTCTTGAGCAGAGATGGTTGTTGTGCTGATCGTGACTAGGAATGGGAGAGGGGACATGTATGACCTTAAAGGCCATCTGCGTAATGCAACAAGCCAGAGAACTGATCAGGATATTGTAATCCCGGTACCAGAAGAAGATGTTGTAGCTGAAGCCCAAGCTACTCAACCAAGAACATTGGCTGAATACAATTGTCCATATCAATTCTACGCGAACAAATCTGCTATTCGTCCTCCATCTTTCCAGAGGAATAATTCTGAGTTGAAGCCAGCCTATTTCACACTTGTGGCATATAGACCATTTCATGGACATTCCCATGAGCCCCCTATGGATCATCTGGAGCGATTTCGGGATATTTTGTCTGCCATTAAAGCTAATGGAGTCCCTAAGGACTATATCATATGCATGCTCTTCAAATATTCGCTTGATGGAGATGCTTCATATTCACTTAAGCAGCTACCACCATTATCTCTTACATCCTGGACAGATATAAAAACTCCTTCATGCGTAATTTCTTTGATGATGCCAGAGCTGACGATTTGAGGAGAAGAATTGCTACATTCACACAGGAGCCTGCTTCAGAAACTTCTGGATCATATTCAAATCCTATCAAAGAGATTTTCCACACCATGGATTTAATGAACTGAACCTTCTCAACATTTTCTTCAGAGGTATTGATTTTTCACACAAGATAGCTTTAGACACAGCCAGTGAGGGAAATATATGCACTAGGAGTCTTGCAGAAGGTACCAGATTGATAGAGAATTTGGCAGATAGCAACAACACCACGAACAAAGATCATGAGAGGAGATAATCATCCCCTACACTTACCAAGGATCAGATGGAAGAAGTAAAAGCCAAGTTGGATAATGTTCAGAGGTTTTTGAAGAAGCAAGTTAGCTTTGCAGAAGGTGTAGAAGCTATAGGATCAGACAATGGGAAAAGTGAAGAAGAAGATGTGAACTTTGATGGAAATGTATTCTAGAGATATTGGAACCAGAGCAACATAAACTCTTATGGCATTGTTCAGAGGAGTGGCTACAACCAATTATCACACCAGCAGAGACCCTACAGTAACAACAAAACCTAGGGAGACTCTTACTATCAGAACAACCCATCATATACCCCTGAGAACAAGATTGAAGCCATGATTGACAAGGTTCTGGAAGAACAACAGAAGATGACAATAGACTTCAGTGGAAAGATTTATGCTGTTTATACCAATCTCAACACAAAATTTGAACCTCTTAACACCCATATGAAGAAGCTATAGAATCAAGTGGTTCAGACCACCGATGCTGTGAGGAGACAAGAAACTTTGATCAAGGAAAAGATTGAGGCTGGATAGAAGGATCACGTCAGTGCCATCACTGATGATGATTTTTGGCAAGTTGTGGAAGAGATTAGGAATCAAGAAGAGGAAATTCGTGAGAATCCCCTGCCATGTTCGAACAACCATCGATCAACAACCAAAGCTCACCAACGATTGACGATACCTGAAAAATCCGAGTATGAAAAGATGGACACCGATCGAGAGTCGTACCCTACCATCGTTTGACGGCCGATCGAAACATAAGTATGTCAGTTGCCAAGTATAGACTTGAGCCTTATATATACTCATATGAACTTGATCCCAACCTACACAAATCCAGATAGACAGATATTTCAGTCCCTATGGTAATGGAACAAGCTATGGATGGACATACTAGAAGAAAGAAGAATATCCCTAAGCATCTTAGAAGGGAAGCTAATGAGAAAGAGATGGATATCATTACCAAGAGAGTCCATAGAATCCCTTTAGAAACCCCATTCGAGGAAGCTTATTACACTCATATATTGTGGATATTATTCATAGAAACCAAGGCGGCTGATGAAGACTTTGAAAGTATGTTTAATCATCTGAGGGAGAAGTTAAAGCAGAGGGTTAAGTTGAAGAAGAGATGTGACCCTGGAAAGTTTGTGGTTCCCTCCAACATCATGGGACATGAATACCATCATGCACTTTGCGACATCGGTTCTTCAGTAAGCATTATGCCAAGAACCATATATAACAGAGGTGCCCAACTTAAAGGTGGAACCTTCTAGTGATTCATTCACTTTTGTAGATTACTCTAAGGTAAATTCAGGAGAATAGTCAAAGACCTCCAAGTGAAAATTGGTGATACCCTAATTCTTGTAGACTTTCATGTCTTGGACGTCCAAGTGGAGCAAAATTCATCCATGTTACTTGGAAGAGCTTTCATTGCCACAGTAGGAGCAGTATTCGATATGAAGAGAAAAAGGTTGTATATATCCCTTATTGATCAAAAGCATTACTATGAACCTATTCAAACTAGAACTAAGGCTGCTCTCATTGATTTGGTTCATGAACCAAGACTTGTGGCCACATGTTTCTACGATTTCGAGGAAGAGACGGAGTGAGATTATGGAGCATTGATTGACACCGAGCCCATACAATCGATTGACGTTGTTAATAAACAATCGATTTACACCCACCCTTTAACATCGATTGACGACTCTGACCTAGGAACGCCACAGCTAACCCGGACTACGACACTTCTTAACTTGAAGAATAAGCAATCAAATACGATGTTCTTGTATTTCAGGAAGCTGGAAATTGCAGAGGATTCGATGAAACCTGGAATGCAATATCGATCGACGGTGCCCGAATACCATCGATCAGCGCCAACCTGGCAGAATACGATGAAGATTATGGTTATCTCAGACCAGATGAGTTTCCTATTATGAGGGATCCAGAAGGATATGCTCGAGCAATGGATGGAAGAGTTCTCAATGTATCTAAGGATGATGTAGCAGACATACTCGCAATGACCAATGAATCAGAAATTCTCTTTACACAACAACAACAACATGACAACCAGGCAGATAACAACAAGGCATTGATCGAGGCAACACTGATGCCGTCGATCGACACTCACCTTCCAGAAGACTTTGCCGGTTACATATCAGAACCTGAAGTGTTTGATCTAGAGACTTTTGATTATGGGGAAGAAAGAGATGAGTATGGTGTCTACAGAGACATATATCGCAATGCACGAGCTATAGATGGCAGAATCATCAACGTGTCCAAGGAAGACATCAGAGATATTCTTCTAAACGCAGCCATCCTTGGACACACTTCCAAACTTGTTTGACAGAGTATGTAGAGAATTTTGAGGACACCAGACCATCAGCTAACTACTACAGCAGAGCAGAAGTAGATGATATGGTATTTAGAATCTACGGATCACATAAGTTTTTGATGGATGACTATTACAAGTGGATTGATGACATCTATTACCCATTCAACAATAGTATCAGCTGGTTAATCACGTGAATGGAAGATATGAAGCAAAATATGGACTCTACTCATCAGATTATTCAAAGACATCACGTGAGTGGAGCAGACCAAGCACCATCGATCGACGGATATTCACGACCATCGATCGATGGATATTCACGACCATCGATCGACGGATATTCACGACCATCGATCGATGGATATTCACGACCATCGATCGATGCTTCACGCGGAAAATTTAGACAGAGGCTGGTAACTGAGAAACTGTTAGAAGATAAAATTGATGGTGTTTATGCATCTCAAGACATGATGATGGAAGCTATCTCCAGGAGTTTGGATGACATATCCATACCCACATATAGCAGGATTGGCTAGTTACACAAACGCATTGACAACCTTGAGGAAAGGATGAGTCAAATTGAGATCACTAAGGAGAACATAACCAAAAAAACAGAAGTGAAGAAACCATTAGAAGCTTTGTTGGTACCTGGTTTTAGATAGCAAAGAAGATGTGGACACTTGTTTTCCAACAAGTGATACTCTACACCCATCTTAGTTCATACAATGCTAAACGACAAGCTAAATACTATAACCAAGCGCTGAGTGAGAGGCAACCCACTATTAGATATGTTTTCAATTCATTTTATTTTCATGATTTACTAATTTTCCTATTTTTCTTTATTGCAGCAAAAAAAATTGGAAGATCGAGAACTAGCATCGGTCGACGACAATGCACAACCATCAGTGATACCGATCCCACCACTTACCATCGTTCGACACTTATTACAGAGTCTGGTATCGAGTTCTTCCTTAACCTTTTACTTAGGATTTAGTTTTTCCACCTCACCGAGACGGGAAGCCACTGGGGACAATGTTACTTAAGTATGGAGGAAGATTACTGATATTATTTTCTAATTTGAGTTTTATTCTTATGTGTTTTATTGAGTTTTATTGAGTCAAGAAAGGGATTATGATCAGTTTAAATTTTACTTATTATCTAACCATTCTATAACACCATTCTAGATTTGTTGATTGCAGATAGTACTAAAGATACAAAAGTGGATCATCCTGCCACTGTATCACACTTGCTTAGAAAGTCTGAAGAAACTGAATCTAACATCCAACCTAATTATGACTTATTTGCTTGCTTTGGGGTTTAGCATACATTGGATCGGATTCCTCTTGCAAGTCTGGAAGGTAAAGTCTGTGTGCTTTGATTGTCTTCTCACTCTCTCTTTGCCATCTATAAATAAAAGATTAAGATGGTTTCTTGAAAGATGAATAGGGGTAGATAAATTACCTATGACCCCATTATTCTAATTCAGAAAGGAATGATCTCACATTGTGGAAGCGAGGGGTAGGTAAATTACCTGGGAGCCCATTATTCGCATACACCTTGTCTAATATGAAAAAAAAGAAAAAGAAAGATGAACAAGATGGATTGTATAAGCATCATTGATTCATTGGACTTATAACAAAATTTAAAGAGATTCAGAGAAGAGAGAAAGAGGGAAGAAATGAATCAGAGAAGACTGTATGTATGTTCAGATACTTGCGAGGGTAAGAGTCCATGTGTCCTCTGATAGATACTCCCAAAGTAAAGCATGCACTTTTATTTTATGAAAGAAATGAGGTTAGTAAAGGAGTGAGTCCGACTAGTATTTGCTAAGTTGTTGGAAAATTAATTTGGTTGCTATACTAGGATAAGGTATATAAAGTTTCTCTAAGATTGTCACTTGTTTGATGTGGTTGGGACTTAGTAAAGGTGAAAATAATGAACTAGATTTTGTGAGTCCCTGTTTTTTCAAACCTCTTCCATTGGTTTATCCTTGTTTTTCTTGAGGATAAGCAAAATGTTAAGTTTAGGGGAGATGATAGGTCTTAATATTTACCACTTTCGAACCATGTTATAGGCCTTATTTGGAGTCTGTTATGTCCGTCTAGGATGTGGTTTAGAGTTTTTTCAGGTCCAAGTGCATTTTGGAGTATTATAGAGATTATGAGGCTTTCTGGAGCTCAAAGATAGAGCAACCACGTAGCTGGTCAAAATCAGCATAGTACGACTCAAGACAAAGAGTTGCATCGATCGATGACGCACCCTTGCCGTCGATCGACAATCAACACGTAGAAGCCCAATTAACAGAATACCCGACTTGAAGCCTAAGTCACATAAATTACAAGATTGCCCAGGACGAGTTTTACATATTTTATATTATCTTTTCTTATGTTTTATTCAAAGAGAAATCTTTTACAAGTTTAGATATTTTATTAGTTTTAGTGGAGAAGATTAAGACTGCTTTCAAGCTTTGTATTGGAATCCCAATCTTCTATCCCTAATCTTATGCATTATTTTATGTTGATGATTATGTTGTGCTTAGCTATGTCTGAGTAGATCTCTTGTTAGATTTAGGATTTATTACAAGATTGCCCAGGACGAGTTTTACATATTTTATATTATCTTTTGTTATGTTTTATTCAAAGAGAAATCTTTTACAAGTTTAGATATTTTATTAGTTTTAGTGGAGAAGATTAAGACTGCTTTCAAGCTTTGTATTGGAATCCCAATCTTCTATCCCTAATCTTATGCATTATTTTATGTTGATGATTATGTTGTGCTTAGCTATGTCTGAGTAGATCTCTTGTTAGATTTAGGATTTATTAATGGTTTTGATGGATTAGCCAAACAATAGAATTATTAGGGTGATTATTAGATCTATCGTCAATATTGTGCTTATTGCTTGTGTTCTTGAGTAGCTAACTAGAACCCTGATATTAGGATAATTGATACATGGGAGAGTAGGATTGTTACCTAAACTAATCATGTTGAGCTTAAGTTGCTAGGAATAATCGAGTGATTAGTCTAGTAATTTTTAGTGAACTTAGCGAATCTGATCGTTTAATTCTTGACTAAGAAAGCCATCGGTCGATGTCGTTTGCATGACGGCCATTCCAAATTTGCATAAAAAATTTGTAGACTCTGAGCTTATCCATTGATACATATCAATTATATCTTTACTTATTAAATTCATGTTCTACTATTGAAAAGCCCTTGGCTTATATCCATTATAATTTACTACCTGAAAACTCTAGATCTTACTATTTTCCTTAATTGCTAATAACCAACTCATTCCTGATTTACTAGTTCTTGATGTTTATTTATTTGCCTAACATAACTAAGTTGATTTTCAAATCTATTGTGTGCCCTCGCTCTGGGTGGATTCGATCCCTATACAGTTGAACCTCTTATTTGAGAGGTTCAGCTCTCGGTGGCTTATATCCATTATAATTCACTACCTGAAAACCCTAGATCTAACTATTTTCTTTAATTGCTAACAACCAACTAATTTCTGATTTACTAGTTCTTAATGTTTATTTAATTGCCTAGCATAACTAAGTTGATTATCAAATCTATTGTGTGCCCTCGCTCTCGATGGATTTGATCCCTAAGCACTACAGTTGAATCTCTTATTTGAGAGAGTAATCATTAACTCACTTAGGGTAATTTATTCACGTATTAGCAGCTTTGACCAATCAGTTCGTAGAACAATTTGCGAGCAACATAAACCTAGAAAAGACGGTTGACAATCTATACAAGGTCCTTTAACATATAGCTAAATCCTTGCACTGCGACATAAATCGCTTCAAGCAGAAAAATGTATATATATATATTACATAAACACACACACATATATGTATTTGCTTACACCCACCGCACCACTACTCCGGTACACCGGAGATCCTCTCTCCAACTCCTCCAGCTTCCTTTGCCTTCTCTCATGTCCCGCCGTCCTCCTCCACTTACACAAGGCATGGAGCTTCTCCTTCGGCTATCCTTTCTCTGGATAGAATCTTCCTCTGTAAGTGCTTTCTCTGGCGAGACCTTTTCATCAAATAGTTCTTTATCTAAAACTAATATTCCTCCACAATCACTGCATAGTTTGACCGAATAGATTCTCTTTCAGGTGCTGCAGATCTAGACGGGATTGATATCCAATGAGGCCCTTCCTCTTGTAGTCTCTTCTCTGGATTAATTATATTTTTATCTCTCCCCATTGTTATCATCGCATACATGTTCGTATCAGAAGCTGTCAATATCCAAATCAATATATCAACTTGAAAGCAAAATAGTTTGAGAAAGAGTAATACAAAACGATGAGAGAGAGAGAGAGAGGGAGAGAGAGGGAGAGAGAGAGCTAGAGAGACCGAGAGAGAGAGAGGGCGAGAGAGAGAGAGAAGAGGGAGAGAGGGAGAGGGAGAGGGAGAGAGGGAGGGAGAGAGGGAGAGGGAGAGGGAGAGAGGGAGGGAGAGGGAGAGGGAGAGAGAGAGAGGGAGAGGGAGAGAGAGAGGGAGAGGGAGGGAGAGGGAGAGGGAGAGGGAGAGAGAGGGAGAGGGAGAGGGAGGGAGAGAGAGGGAGAGGGAGAGAGAAGGGAGAGAGGGAGAGGGAGAGGGAGAGGGAGGGAGAGAGGGAGGGAGAGAGAGAGACAGATAGAAGGATGGAGATAGAGGGAGAGGGAGAGGGAAAGGGAGAGGGAGAGAGAGAGAGAGAGAGAGAGAGAGAGAGA
>CAJHQP010002742.1:0-2500 GCA_905132765.1 Moricandia arvensis | reverse complement strand
GGATCAGTGGCCATTTCTACAAATGATTCTGTCTGCTATTAATATGCCTGAAAATTTGTAAATTGGATTATAAAGTGTGCCGAGCTACCTTTTTCGGCTCAGATAAATGGAGAACTGGTGAGTTATTTTAATAGTTTGCGAGGTCTGCGACAAGGATTCTCTTTCTCCTTATCTCTTCGTTGTATGTATTCAAGAACTGTTTAAACTTCTCGATAAGGCAGATTCGGATAGAGTTATCGCCTACCACCCATAGTTTCAGGATCTGCAACTCACATCTTTGTTTTGCAGATGATCTGCTCATCTTCGCGGATGGAAAACATAGTTCCATCGCGGGTATTCTTCAGGTTTTTGAAAATTTTGCAAAGATGTCAGACATAACTATTAGTTTAGAAAAGTCTACAATTTCTTTTGGCTTGGTGTATGAAGAAGATCAAGCTGCTCTGCTCAATCAGTTTCCTATGTGTTATTTAGGCCTTCACCAAAACGAATGACATCAAATAATTAGTCTCCACTAATAGAGCGTATTCAAAAGATATTTCTTCTAGGACTGCACGACAACTATCTTTCGCTGGTCGTCTGCAACTCAAGCTTTATCATTCACAATCTCACTAGCTTTTGATGTCTGTTTATAGATATAAAGGAAATTGATCAGATATGCTCCTCTTTCTTTGGTTAGGACCATCAATGAACCCAAAAAATGCAAAATAGCCTGATCTGAAGTGTGTACTCTGAGGGAGGAGAGGTTTGGGCATAAGGTCTTTGGAAGAGAATAATGTCGTTTGTTGTTTGAAGCTTATTTGTTGAATCCTGTATGCAGACTCACTATGGGTCAGATGGGTAGTAAGGGTTCGTTTTGGCAAGTCAACCAGAAGAGTATACTTGGGTCTTGGATATAGAAAAAGCTGTAAGAATATTTTATATTCTATGTGACCTATGTGTATATTGGTTTAATATAAAGTTCAAGTTCATATTAATGTTTTTAGATTCTAATATAAAAGACGATACAGTGATGGATCATTTTCGATTAATAAGTTAGAATCTGGGTGTATTGATAACCCTCCTACTTTACCTTACATTTATAAATGTCTTTAATCTCTTGATCATATACATATATGTAAGAGGTAATAATAAGGAAATATATTACCATAAGATTTAATGCATATAATTATATTGTGGTGCATTAATACAATTAAAATGCTGAAAAGGTGTGTTAGAGAGTTGTGTTGCTTAACAAACAACCCTTTGACTTATATAAATAAAAGCCTTGTGCATTATGTTTTTCTGCACGTAAGAAAGAAACAAGAGTTACAAAAAACACACACAATGGTAATATTGATTATCAAAAAAGGAAACTAAGAAAGATTTTGAGATTTCTTTTCCATCAAAGAAATCACCAAAAAAGGAGAAGGTTAAAGAGGAGAAGATCAATTGGTGAAATTGCATCCAAGCATGGATCAAGGTTACCATAGATCAAGGAGAAGATCTATCTTATTTAGAAATGTGATATGATTGAATTAAGACAAATTTAAATAAGTCTTGGTGTTGAAATAAATTAACATGTAGTATGAGAGCCAATTTAGATTTGTTTAATTCATCTAGAAATTTGTTTAAATCGTGTTAATGTTAACATAACTAATAATATGTCAAACACATTTTACGTATATGATCGTTTGTCACACTCGAACGTAAACGATAATGCATGCATGAAGTTTTGTATAAAATTATTTCTTTCATTGCATTTTATGACATGTACGTGAAACGTGTGTTCATCATCATCTTTACGAGTTCGTAAAGCGTGAGTGATAAAAAGTCATGATGATTCGCTGTGGCACATATTTTGTTTAAGTGCTTTAAGTTATCTCGGTTAGTTGTGGAAAAAACGCAGTAGAATTGATTAAGAAAAAAAACAACAACACGAGTGCATGACATTAACCCGCTTAAGTGGGCTAGTGGTAGGAGATGTCCAGCTGAGGGGTTTAACCCCAATACTTTGGCTTCGATTCCCACCGGCTGCAAACACTTTCCCGGGCCACTGGGGATTTCATATGCGGCCTTTAGTGCTCCAGACCACTAGCGTAATCAGGAGCCCTTAAATGGAGGCTTAAAAATCATGTAATGGCGTGGGCTTTGACCCGGTGGGCTAGTCGATCACGCTTAGTGGTCGGAGACTGGGTTAGCAAAAAAAAATGACATTTGAATCTGCCAAACTGATTAATTTAAGTAGGAAGTTTGACGATATATATAATGCATGACAGAACGATGTTGATTGAAATTATGTTATCATGGATCAAGTCATACATGCACAATTGTGTTGTTTTTATGTTTTTTTTTTCTTTCTAGAATTTATCTCACGTGTGCACGCACACATAAATTGATTGAGAGAAAATAAATTCGGAATTTTATGTTACGGTTATCAAGTGTGAAAAGTCACAATGGTTGATGTGTTTTTCACGTTGATTTACTAAGTAACTGTAGGGGACAGGTACGTGTCGCCACCATA